>VDFB02281492.1:1075186478-1075243440 GCA_007258455.2 Sequoia sempervirens | reverse complement strand
GAGATATCTTTCCTATCAAGTCTAGTCCCCACTACGAGAAAGGCCATGGTTTTGTTATAGGTCGTAGCTCCTGTGTCAGTGCATAAACAAGATCACTATGTTGTTAATATTGACAACATTTCCTTGAGTAATGAATGGATTCCTGCTCCATCAAGGGCCAATAATACCCTATTCTCAACAATTTCTATACTAGACTAGGTCCACTAGAGTGAGACCCACAAACACCTTTGTGCACTTCTTGTAAAGCAGTTTGCATTTCGTCCACGTTGAGACATGGAATTAATGTACCATCTATACTTTGTCTGTATAGGGTTTCTCCTAATATGGTGGATCAGGATGTTCTAAGAACAAAGTTTTTCTTTTGATTTGTCATTAAGTCAGGGGGTATGATACCATGTTGGATATAGGCAAACGTATCTTAGTATCAAGGCAAGTTAGGACCAACAACATCACAAAATTTTTTTGATTCTGGGATATCAAATGCCAATATAAGTAGTTGCTCCATGAGGAATTTGTATTTGAGAATGTTTTGGGGAATGTTAAGGAGTGAACCTATTGTTTCCATAACATCAACTACTCTGTTGTTGATTCTAGGAACTTGTTCAAAGGCGATGATGACAAAGTACTATTTGAAACTATCCACCATTCTTTTGTATGGCTTATCACCCTTTGTTTGGTACTCATCATTTACCTGCCTTATTACGAACTGGGAGTATCCATAGACTTGTAGCTCCTTTATCTTCCATTCTATGACCATATTCAATCCCATGATGAGCACTTCATATTCTGAAATGTTGTTAGTACATGAGAAATAAATCTTGTAAGCCTTGGGTATACTATCTCCTTGAGGTGTGGGAAATAGGATACCAGCCCCTAAGCTGTGTTGAGTGTGGAACTTGTCAAAGTGCAAGGTCCAACGGCTTGACTGATCATCTAAAAGTATGCTTTCATACGAAAATTCTAATAGAGGCTAATGATCTTCCATTGGTGCATCCACTAATTTATCTGATATGATTTTTCCCTTTACATGGATTTTTTGTCGATGTATTCTATATCAAATTCACTAAGTATCATTACCCACTTAGCGATCCTCCCCGTTAGAGCTGCCTTTGCCAATAGATACTTGAAGGGATCCACTTTTGATATCAACTTTACTTTCCTCTTTAATATGTAGTGTATCAACTTCTATGCCACAAAGATGATGGATAGACACACTCTTTCTACAGGTGAATAGTTTAATTCATATCCCACTAGTGTTCAACTGATATAATTTACTACTCTTTCCTTGTTATTGTCATCCAGTTGTGCTAACAAAGCTCCTAAAGTTGTTGGTGTTGTAGATACATACAAGATCATTGCCTTATCTTGAATTGGAGGCATTAGCACTGGAGGAGTGAGAAAATAATCCTTGACCTGTTGAAAGTCCTGATCACATCTACCATTCCATTTTAAAGTTATGTCTTTATGTAACAAATGGGTGAATGGGTGGCACTTGTCTACTAACTGTGCAATGAATCTCCTGATGGACTGTAGTTTACCTTGTTGAATTCAGAGTTGTTTCAATGTTTATGAAGGAGGCATTTCTAATATAGATTTTACCTTGGCTAGATCTACCTCGATGCTTCTGCTTGATACAATGTAACTTAATAGTTTTCCAGAAGTCACGCTGAATACACACTTCTTTGGGTTGAGGCGTAGGTTGTATTCTTCTAGCCTATCAAATACCTTTGGTAGGTTAGCCAGATGATCTTTCCTTTTGATTGATTTTGCTAATATGTCATCCACATAATCCTCCATAGTGATATGCAACATATCATGGAAAATGGTGATCATTGCTCATTGGTAGGTTGCCCCTGCATTCTTCAACCTGAATGGCATGATGTTGCAGCAAAAGGTTCCCCATGCACAAGTGAAAGTTGTTTTATGTTGATCTTTGAGAGCTATATTTATTTGATTATATCCCAAGAAGCTGTCCATCAGTGACAACATTTCATGCCCCATCGTTAGGTCTATAAACATGTCAATGCTAGGTAGAGGGAAGTCATCCTTCGGGCATGCCTTGTTGAGATCCCTAAAGTTAGTGCAAATCCGTATGCCCCTAGTGGGTTTTGACACTAGTTCAAGGTTAGATACCCACTCAAGATAGTCGATGGGTCTAATGAAGCCCATGTATAGAAGTTTTTGAAGCTCTACTTTGACCAAGAGTGCTATCTATGGTTGCATCTTGCACAACTTTTGTTTGAAAGATTTAGCTCTGGGGAACTCTATTAGGTGATGAACTACCAAAGCTGGATCTAGTCCTGGCATGTCTACATATGTCCATGAAAAGTTGATTTTGTGTTCATTAATGAATGCTAAGAATTTTACCTTTTCTTTAGGATCGAGTGATGCTACATGATATGTTATTTTTGGTGTCTCCATTATGTCAACATTGATAAGTTCAGAGTCTTCAACTAAGAGTGTTGAATTTTCTTGATATTTTGTAGTGGGAAGATTGAATCCTCCATCTTCAGGTGCCTCAGAGAGGTTTTCACCCTCAGATGCATCCTTTGTTTTTCTCTTTTCTTGATTCGATAAAGCCACATTGTGGTTTTCCTTAGGGGACCTCTTTTTTATTTTTAAAATTTCTAGTTTATTTTTGACTGGAAGACACAATCTCTCCCCAAAATATGCTCCTTGATCTATCTCCATTACAAAACCTACCTTCTGATATCCTCGTGGTATATCAGTTTGAAGTCCCATGAACTCCGAAATAGCCTCATCATTCTAGAATGAGTCCAAAACAAGTGTATGATGTTGTTGGTCCCAATCTATTAAGTGTGGGTATAGCAAGGGTATTTTGTCATTGGTATCCACAAAGCTTATGGAGGTCATAGCTTGGGTATGTATATCAATTTTATCAAGGCTCCATAGGGTTTCTAGGTTATAATCACTAGAGGCACAAGAATCATGTTCATATTCATTGGAATCCATTTTGATATGGTCATTGTCAGATGTAGATTTAGCAGTGATGGTATTTATGTTGAGGTTTTCAAACATGTTTTGGATACACAAGTAGTCATCAAGATGTTTGCAATTATCTAATGTCTCAATAGTGGTAGAAGTAACTCCTTCCTCATAAGTGGTGCTTTTGGTACTTGGGGTAATCATGTTAGATGAACCATAACCTAGTCCAAGATTCTTTAGGTGCTTTTCTATGATAATTGTTTCTCTTCTCCCTTGTCCATGTAAATCCAGGTCACCTTGTCCAGTGAACCCCATGCTTTTTTCTATCTAATATCCTTTACTATTTTGATCAATAGTAAGGGGAGGTAGTGGTTTTTCCCATCCTTCTTTGTAAATCCATGAAGATAGGTCTTCTTCACACACTTCTTCATCTTTCATGTCTCCCCACTCGGTGAAAATGGTGGGTTTGACTTCCATTGTAACAACTTGAACATGTTTGATCTATTTGGGTACTCCATAAGTTTTTGGTTTTGGGAAAGCATTTCGATGCAAAAATATTGGTTTAAGTGGTATTCTCCACAACCCTTGTCAAGAACTTGGATTTTGAGATCAGATTTTGGTTGCTCAGTTGATGGAGATGTAGTGGAGGACAAAGGTAATGATGATGGGTCAATTTACGAAAAAGAGTGGAAAGATATATCATTGCTGGGTATTCGAAGAATCTTTTTGTACTCCAATTTTTCATAGTATTGAAAAGGTTTAGGGTCAACATGTATGGTAACCTCCTTATCATTATAAGGAAATTTTAGGCACTGATGAAATGTTGAAGGGATTGATTTTAAGGCATGGACCCATGGTCTTCCCAAGAGAAGGTTGTATGGAAGCTCAAGATCTAGTACTTGACATGTTGTCTCTGCTATTGCTGGTCCTATCTGAACGGGGAGTCTGATTGTTTCTTCTGAATTTATTTCCATATCATCATAAGCTCATATGGTGATGCATTTATTTTTATCTATTACTTCATCAGAATATCCCAATTTTTTTACTAATTTTAGGGTACAAATGTTTAAACCTGCACCGTTATCTATCAATACTCTCTTGACTTTGTGTTTATGGACACACACTTCTAGATAGAGAGCTTGATTGTGGAAAGATTTTTGTGGAAAGTATTTCTGAAAAAAGACTAAATGATGGGTGGAGGTGATGTTTCCAACCATGGCTTGAAACTAATTAGCGTTAAGGTTGTTAGGGACTGATGTTTCAATAAGAGCTTTCTCCAAGATTTCTTTATGTGTTGGCGACAACTTCAAAAGCTCAAGTATGGATATTAAGGCAGGAGTTTTCTTTAATTGTTCCATAATGCTATAGTCATTTGATGGCTTACTTGTGGCTTTAACTGGGGGTGGGGCTCCTTATATTGTAACTCTCCCTCTTCGTGTAGTTACGTTACACTCAGGATCTCCACCTAGTATTGTTACAACATGGATGGTATGATCATTGTGAGAGATGTTTCCTATGAGTTCATCATAGGAAAAGTTGGATTTATGGTAATATTTCCCTTTACCCTTGTCGTTTCCCTTGAATGGTCGAGGATTAGATCCTTGTAGATTTTTAAGTCTTTATTTCCAGGACGATGTTCTAGTTCCTTTTTGATTAAGTCTTGCACGATGTTTTTGAGCCTCATGCAATTGTTGGTGGTATATCCCTTGATCTTGTGAAATTTTCATTTGTCATTCTAATTATACCAAGGAGGTTTCAAGTTTAGCTCCTCATAGTTTGTTCTACCATTAATCTTGACGAGGTTTGTTTGGACCAGTTTACGCATTATTACCTCAAGGGGTTCTCCCAATGGGGTGAATTTCCTTTTGGGTTGGTCATATTGTCTTAGTGATCTCCTTTCATTATCCTATCGTTGATTTTGTTGTTGGGTTGGTTTTTATAAGGATAATTGAGTTGATTGTTTGGAGCATAGCTTTGTTGTGTAGTTTGAACAATATTTTATGGACCATTGGAAGGTTGTATGTTTTGTACAACCTTAGCATCAACTACTCCATCATTAGTTACATTTTTGTTTTTCACCCATATCTTTGGTTTGTCATTTGAAGTAGAAAGTTAATCCTTAGGGTTGTAGAGTTTGATTACTCCCCTTGCTATGAGAGCTCTTTTTATTAGCAAACCCTTTTCAATAGTCTCCTCAAAGTTTCTAGGGCACAATATAGTGAGTTGGTAGTTGATGTATGTGTGTATGTTTGAGATAAAGGTGTCTACAAGTTGTTTCTCAGGAATAGGCCATTTACATTTTTTGGCTTTGTGTCTCAATTTCTATAGATACGAAGCAAATGATTCGCCTTGACTTTGTTTGATTTTGTAGAGATCAATGATTGTTATATCCCATTCTATGTTGTATGAGAAATGGTTGAAAAATTTATCTGACAACTCATCGAATGTCTTGATACTAGGTGGTATGTGGGAGAACCACTCGATAGTGGTCTCACCAAGAATTTGTGGAAAAATACTCATTAAGTATGTATCATTTCATTGTAGATCCATGCAAGATACTGAAAATTCATGCACGTGCTCTATTGGATCCCCTCTTTGCTTATACTTGTCAAATTTTGGTATTTCAAAGCCTTTGGGGAAAGGTGTCATGGATAAGTTTTGATCAAAAGGATATGGTAAAATATCTTGTAGAGCATAGCTCTTCTTTGGCTTTCCAATTTGGATGTCCAATATTTTTTGATTGAGGATCTTTTGCGTTGTAGCCTTGTTTTCCTATGACATTTATTTGGTCATAAACAAGATATTGTGTAGGTATGGGACCTTGATGACCATGTTGGGTGTAAGGAAGATTAGGTCCTTGATGTGTGTTGTAGGTATGTTGAGTTTATGGTACACCCTAATATTAATTTTGAGGGATATTGTGATATTGCGTTTGAGGTATACCTTGTTGTTGTGGAATAGAAGTTTTAGTTTGGGTTTATGGAATACCATGATGTTGTGTTTGAGGTGTACTTTGGTAATTCATTTGTGGTATCCCTTGGTGTTGTGGATTTTGTTGAGGAGTACCATGGTAGTGTGTTTGTGGTACACCTCGTTATTGTTGTGGAGGAATACCTTGATGATGCATTTTTGGGGTATAGCTTGATGTTGTGTACCTTGGTAGTTCATTTGTGGTACACTGTTGTTGTGGATTTTGAAGGATATCTTGGTAGTTTGTTTGGGGTACACCTTGTTGATGTGGAACATGCTGAGTACCTTA
The DNA here is from genome assembly GCA_007258455.2 of Sequoia sempervirens. Classification (NCBI taxonomy): domain Eukaryota; kingdom Viridiplantae; phylum Streptophyta; class Pinopsida; order Cupressales; family Cupressaceae; genus Sequoia; species Sequoia sempervirens. The sequence continues at coordinate 1,075,237,235 of VDFB02281492.1, read as the reverse complement.
GTAGTTTGTTTGTGGTACAATTCGTTGTTGTGGATTTTGTTGAAGGGTACCTTGGTAGTTCATTTGGGATACACCTTGTTATCATGGTAGTTCATTTGAGGTACACCTTATTTTTTGTGGATTTTTTTGAAGGGTACCTTGATAGTTCGTTTGGGGTACACCTTCTTGTTGTGGATTTTGTTGGAGGGTACCTTGATAGTTCCTTTGAGGTACACCTTGTTGTTGTGGATTTTGTTGAAGAATACCTTGGTATTGCATTTGTTGTACACCTTTTTGTGGATTTTGTTGTGATGTCCCTTGTTGATGTTGTGCATTGTTTGAAGGGTCATAATATGTTGTTTCTTGTTGTATGTTTTGGGTTGAGTTTCCTTAATGTTGTTGAGCTACCGTTGCTCAATTTGTGATGGTTGCCTAAATAATGGGTTATCCATAGGTTACATTTTAGATTGATATATGTTTTGTGAGAACAAGGGTGGTATGTTGGGATCTACCATTAGTTTTGGTATTTGTCTAACCACTATTTGATCTCCTAATGGAATGAGGTTAGGTTGCTTAAGAATTTCTATGTTGAAGTCTATGGGTAGTTTTGCACCACTTTGTGCTAGTGTGAGAAAATATCAAGGTTTGTGTTCTTCCCAAGCATTTTTTCCATAAGTTTCTACATCTTAGGATCTTGGGAGTATGTTAAAGGTTTTTTGTTGGTAAGTTCCTCATCACTATCATATTCTTGTATGATCATGTCCTTGGGATTTGGAAGTTGATTTTAACTATCAATCATGTTTTGATGTCTAAGGAGTACTTTATCATTAGTAGGTGGCTGATTTTGTGTTGCTTTAAACATGGGTTCACTTTGAGGAGTTATAAGGTTATTTGGATTGTAACCACATGGTTGGGTTTCCTCATTAGTTGTGTTTATCATGGGTGCATTAGAACTACTCTTGTTGGCTTCCATCTTTTTCCTGTATTGAGATCTTGTTGTTTTCATAGACAAGTCCAAGACCTTGGTGATTTTTTGTGATCACTAACTATGGAATGGGATGATGTTTTGTTTTTGGGATTTTTTTGTTTAAAATAGAGTATGGAGATAATGTGTAAATTTTTTTTAGTAATGGTTTGTTGATGGTTCGCTATGGATTGTATGTTTGATGCTCAAGACTCTAAGGTATGAGTGATTTTGGTGGATGTTTTGATGTGACACTAATTTTTGAGACAAAGTGTACAAGACTTGGACTGATATTTTGCTTCATTTCTAGAGGATATATTGATACTCTACTTGAACTATCCTTGAGGTTGCAAGAAAAAGTTGATGTTTAATATCTTAGAAAATGAGAGCAAGAGGATAATCCAAGTTGTTGTGTTTGTTTGTATCCTAAAACTAGGTTGACGTTTTGATTTGAAAATAGATATGCATATATGAATTGTTGCAGGTATGACTTTGTGTTTCAAAGGATTGATGGATTTAACTAGTTCTAGATCAATTTTGATTTGCACCAGAAAAAATGACAATAGCGATAATTTTTTAGGACAATAGTGGTTGGAACAGAGGATGACAAAGGTCAAAATTTGAACAATAGTGGTCTCTATTCCAACTTGTGGCTGGTAAACAAAGAAGACAATAGCAAATTTTTTGACAAAAGCGGTAGTTTCTAGGACAGTAGTGGTTGGTTTTTTAGGATGAATGTGGCAGGTTTATCAAGAACGGTCTCTATTTCAATTTTTCTTACTGGTGAACTAGTGAGCACAATAGTGGCCATTTTAACAAAAACAAATTTTTTAAGACAACAATGGTCAAATCTAGGATAACAGTGGTCAAAATTTAGTACAATAGTGGCAATGTTTAGGACATAAGTGGTAGGAATGACAATAGCGGCCCTGTTTCCATAATTTCCAATTTCATTAACAACAGTTTGTTGGATAAGTTTGTAATTTTGAGATATTTGGTTGATCTAATATTTTGAGAACTATGTATGAGATTTGGAAAGTTATAAACAACATCAATAAAAGTGTATTAAATTGACCCTAATGTTTTGATGATAAGGGGAAAAAATCAGCCCATGTTTAAATTGGTAACAACATCAAAAAAAATCAAGCATTTTATCCCTAAGGTCAAATTGGCCAATGGCGACACTTTCAGGCCCACAACCAGGAAGCTCCTTCGAAGTAAGGTAGGGACACCCTTTTGGGATGTTTACACTTAAGTCTTTTGAGAGTGGACAGATAGGGGCCTCCTATAATAGAAGGATGACCCAATCACCCTCTCCTCAGAAAGCTACAAGTAGCTTATACTAAGACGAGGATTTCTATCACAACTCAAGGGAGTTCATATGGTGAGTAAAATATCTTCAGACATTCATCATTGGCATGAGAGCTCTTTCATTATGGGGGGATTCATATCCTCATTTTCTCTCTCCTATCGAGGGGACATCTATTGTACTTGCATGACAGAAGTAGTCCTTGGGGGGTCACATTGAGTCCTCTTTCTATCCTTCTTTCTCTAGTATAGTCATTTATTTTTCTCTCTTTTGGAGAGAGTTTTTCCCATGTGGTTTTCTCCTTTTCTCCAATTATGAGAAATTTCATTTATGTACATGGGTACCTCATCAGGCCTTGTAGTCGAGACCCATTCTGCATTCATTTAGCTTCTTTTATCAGTAGTTTAGTTTCTCCCTAAGTTGATCTTAAGGGGGGGTGTTGGAGTAAATAAGTCATTATTTGATAATTAATTAATCATCAATTAATTCTTAGAGGCTTCTTTACTTTAGTTCACTTAAGCTAAACTTAGGAGTTGCATTTTAATCTTTAGTTTAATTCTTATTATTAGATTAGACTAAATTTAGGACAAGTTGTCTTATTGCATGAGATTATCACACTTGTCTCTATCTTGTTAATCCGTAAGTAGGGTTTTCTTGTGCTTTGCTTATAAGCATTCACATTCATTTGTAAATTCATCTAGGTTATTTGCATCAATACAATTCTCAGGTTATTGAGCATAATCTAGCTTTTGATTTTTTCTATATTGTGATAGGTAATTGCCTGTAGGTGTTTCATGGGAGTTGTGAATTGAATAAATCAATTCCAACATGGTATCAGAGCCCAGATCTATATTCCCCTATTCAATTTCTAGAGAGATTTGACCTTGATTAATTATTTGGTGCACCCTGGAGCAAAACAGGCCTTGCCATCACATCCAAAGCGGCCAAAAACCTTAAGATCGCCTATCGTTTTGCTAAAATTCTAGCAGTTGCAACAAAAGGAATTTTTTTTTAGAGGCATGCAAATCTGTATAGATTTGAGCACCTCATTTTTTGTGCCATTGCAAATTTACAGGTAAAAGGTACGAGGTTTTTTTTTTAAATTTCTGGTTTTATTATTTTTTTCTGAAATTAAAATTATCAAAAAAAAATCAAATTAGTTATTTTGATTGAAAAATCAAAGCCAAAAAAAAAACAAAATCAAAAAGTTTTTTGTAGGGTACTGTGTACCCAACTTGCAATTGTGTAGGCCTTCTTCCACACAGGGCCCCATGTGGGACCTTGACTTCATTGGCTAGGCTTTATAGCCCACCGGTGACAATCTATAGCTGGCCGACGGCTACAAAACTCCCAACGGGTTTCCAAACAGTACTGACTGCATTTAATTTTTCCAGGCGACATTCAAAAACCCAACCATTTCAAATTTCCAGCCATTGGAAAATCTGCCCAGTCAACAAACTGGTGCATAGGAAAATCAGGCGGAAGAATATTCTAGGAATCTCGGGTGGTCAAAGCTTTAGGCGACGGGTTTTTTTTCTTTAGATCATTGAATTTTTTTTCCATGCAGGGGCAATGTTTTTTTTGGTCGACAGGCCATCAAATTTAAGCTCCGAATTGTTGATGTCAGCATGACATCATGCTGATGTCATCTGTATAGCTGGCCCTCTTTGCCCCCCTCTTAGCCCTAATTTTCCTTCAAGAAGTAATTTTTTTCTTTTTGGTGTAACTTGGGAATACAGTGTCAAAATCGGGCAAACGAGATATTGTTGGAAAGCTGGTTCTATGAACTTTCTAGTGGTATAGGTCTCATCATCAAATTTTGCTAGTGGTTCTTGTTATTCTTAGTGAAAGTCAGATATTCATTTTACGCTTTTGAGATCGTAACTTTTTGCCTATATATCTGATTTTCGCGATTCAAGTGGCGTTGGAAAGGTATTTCAGAGCTCTTTAGATCTATTCATGCACTTTTTCTAAAATATGCCCCAAGTAAATTTATTTGGTATTTTGTGCTTTCACACTTTTCTTAATTACTTGGATGTCTTGGCACTTGGAAAGGATCTGTTTGCATGAGATGACATTATTTGATCTGCTTTATTAGTATTGAGGGTTTTAGTCTCTAATTTTTTCTTTTGAGTGAGTATCATGGGTTTATTTGTTCATCCTTCTATGATCAACTTGGACAAGGACAATTATGAGTCTTGAAAAAATGGCATCCTGACACATCTCAGGTGGCTTGATATTTTGCCTTATCTATATGGACTCATACCTACACCAGACACACCAGGGAGTTTTTCAGCATGGGGCATCATCGTAGATCATATTGTAGGGGTTATATGTTCTAGTGTTGATCTTGACACTATGCATGTTGTATCAGACATTGAATGTCCCCACATACTTTGGAAATGAATTTGGGAGATCCGTGGAGACCCTCATATCTCTCCATACCCAAAGGATCCTACTACAGATTGTTTCATCCCTCTTGTAGGTGTAGATTCCATACCCTTTGATGACAATACTTTAGAGGAGCTTGAGTATATCATAGGTCTTTCATGTTCCAATGGTTCAAAGACTTGCATTCATGTTCCCACTCTTTAGATTGAGGCTACATCATCATCTCCTATTGTTCTTGATTAGCTTGGCATCGCCACATCTTTGGCCCCTATTGATTCAGTGCAACAAGACATCATACATCTTCTAGATATAGCTACTTGGGATTCTTATCTCATAGACATATCATCCTTGTTCGTAGAGTCCTATATTGTAGATCTAGAGGATTACTTTGAGGAAATTCATATCCTCTTTGTTGACAACCACATCACTGTTGTTGGCCCACCATATTCATCGCCTTTGCAGCTTGTTCTACATTAGTCTTCACAGGATCTTGGATCACCATCATCGCTTTCCGACATGTGGATATGTGAGTAGTTTTTAGAGGCACACATCATTTGGATTTGGATTCCTAATTCACCCATTCTTTTGGATTGGCTTCTCTAATCACCAGTGGATCCTTTTCTTCCTAAGGGGAGAAATGTTGTTTGCAAGTAGTGGATCATATTCTGTCTTCAGGCGTTCATCATTGGCACATGAGCTCTTTCATTATGGGGGGGATTCATATCCTCATTTTCTCTCCTATCAGGGGGATATATATTGTACTTGCATGACAAAAGTAGTCCTTGGGGGCTCACATTGAGTCCTCCTTCTATCCTTCTTTCTCTAGTACAGTCATTTATTTTTCTCTCTTGTGGAGAGGAGTTTTTCCTGTGGTTTTCTCCTTTTCTCCAATTATGAGAGATTTCATTTATGTACATGGGTACCTCATTAGGCCTTGTAGTTGAGACCCATTCTACATTCATTTAGCTTCCTTTATCAGTAGTTTAGTTTCTCCCTAAGTTGATCTTAAGGGGGGGTGTTGGAGTAAATAAGTCATTATCTGATAATTAATTAATCATCAATTAATTATTAGAGGCTTCTTTACTTTAGTTCACTTAAGCTAAACTTAGGGGTTGAATTTTAATCTTTAGTTTAATTCTTATTATTAGATTAGACTAAATTTAGGACAAGTTGTTTCATTGCATGAGATTATCACACTTGTCTCTATCTTGTTAATCCACAAGTAGGATTTGCTTGTGCTTTGCTTATAAGCATGCACATTCATTTGTAAATTCATCTAAGTTATTTGCATCAATACAATTCTTAGGTTATTGAGCACAATCTAGTTTTTGATATTTTCTATATTGTGATAGGTAATTGCTTGTAGGTGTTTCATGGGAGTTGTGAATTGAATAAGTCAATTCCAACAAAAAGGTGGGTAAAACTAGTTTAAAGCTCTTAGTCACTGCTTAAGGGACTAATACTTGGTGAGCACATAATAAGCCACTTAATACTTTAACCACTCCTACTAGGGGAACTTATATGAAAAGGTACCTCCCCGTTTTGAATGATACCACATGACCAAAGCTAAAACTAGTTAAATCTTGGCTTTCACCGAAATCATTTATATAGCGGCTTGAGGGAAATTCCAATTTAGGTCACCTTCGAGTTCTCCTTTTGGGATGTGTCTCTTAGGCAAGCCCGATCTAAAGGTGATGATGAAAATAAATGATTGTGAAACCCAAAGTGCTTTTTGTCACTCAAGATCGCTAAAAGATGCGAGGGGAGAGGATACACACCTGGTTTGCCAAAAATGGTGAAAACAATAGACAATTCATAGCAGTTTCTTTTTAAGCCCAAAAATTGAAGTGTGTAAAGATACTAATTCGATTTTTAGGTACACCAAATTCAAAGCATTTGAGACTTCAAGCAAGATATATCAATTTGCAAATTAGAAATGATTTGTTCAATTTTATAACACCAAATTAAATATTTCTAGTTGTGTTGTTCATCTTAATAGCATTGAAAAATGAAACTACATTCATTTTAATGGTGCCAGAATGAAAACATTTGATTTTAGGAGCATTAAAACAAAATGTGAGATTTGCTTGTTCAATTTTAGGAGCACCAAAATGAAAACGTGAGATTTTCTTTGTTCAGCTTTAAGAGCGCCAAACGAAATGTGAGATTTTGTATTGTTCAGTTTTAAGAACACCAAGGTGAAATGTGCGATTTGCTTGTTCAATTTTATGAGCACCAAATGAAATATGAGATTTTGTATTGTTCAGTTTCAAGAACACCGAAGTGAAATGTGAGATTTGTATTGTTCAGTTTTAAGAGCACCAAAATGAAATGCATTTTAATAAGAAAGCTTTAAAACTAAAATGGCCTTGGATCGTTCTCCAACTTTGCAATCAAAGTGTTAGTTGTTATCATGAAAAACATGCCATAATCCTGCAAGGGTTGCACCAACAATGTTAGAAAACCTCCCAAACACAACAAACAATCAATTGTTAGGGTTAGGAAAATAAAAAAAAATTAAATAACCTTTGCAGGTTGAAACAACATAAAAAAAATAACAATAGTGGATCTATTTAGGGCAGTAGTGGACTTTTTCTCTAGAACAATAGTGGCCAAGTTAGACAATAGTGGTCAAGAAAAGTACAGTCGTGCACTTGTTTAAGACAATAACGGCCCTACCAAAGTCAACTTTGTTAGAAAATTACAATATAAAATAGACAATAGCGATTAAAATAATAATAGTAAGCTTATTTAGTACGATAACGATGGTATTTAGTATGACCACGGTAAAACTATGAAAATGACCGCATGAAAATTATGGAACTTCCACATTTCAGTTATCAATAGTGTTTCCTATAAAAGACATTAGCATTTTGGAACCTGTAATTGCTCACAAAAACTTGCCAAAAGATTAGTGTTAAGTACCTAGGTCCCATCGGGTGTGCCAAATGATGTAGGGGAAATATAGCATAAGAAAACCATATGAATTAAACCAAATCAATTCAAACAAGATAAAATTCCAAACCCATACTCATGAAATGAGAAATGTAAATTCATGAATCCAAACACTAACTCATTTGACTGCAAAATCCGATGAAAATTTCTAACGAAATATGTATAATTTGATGTATTGTCAGCTGTTTGTGATATTTGATGTGTAATTTTCAATTTTTTTAAATTTTATCCCCGATGTTCATCGAAATTTTGACAAACATGGAAAATCAGAAAAAAATAAAATTGTGTCCGACATAAATAAAAGTGATTTCGCCTATTTATTGCGACAATGTTTTGCTATACTTGTGACAGTTTGTGGAGAACTAAGGACGATTTTCTTGGGAAAAATCAGAAAAAAATCAAGATATCACCAGGTTGAGGGTAGTCATTGTCTTTTTCTAGAATTCATTTGTGAAGTCAGATTTGTACTTCCAGGTTTGAAAATCATATTTTAAAGCAACATCTCATTAGATTTCATTTTTAGACTTGTGCATTTTGAGAATTTCATTTCTAGATTTTGTTGTGCAAGTTCAATATTCTAATTTTAGGAATCTAATGGTTGGAAATCATAGTAAAATCAGAATTTAATAAGTTTTGGAATCAACATTTTAAAGTGTTTTTTGGGTTCATTAACTTCAGACTATCTTCTCTTTTGTACGGGTGGTTGCATGCCAAATTTTTTTGGTGCAAAATATCAGAATTATTAGATTTTGTTACCTATCTATGATTAAAAATGATTAGAGTTTGAGTTTGATATTTTTTTAAGATCTAAATATTCAAGCTTGGTAAAGAAAAATCATGTCAGATAATATTAGTGTAGAACAAAATGAACAAACAATTGCTAGAATGTGGGCTAGATTGAAAAGAAAGGGTGATGGGAAATGTTATTGTCCTTGCAATAATTACAAGGGCTTAAAGACGAGAAGACTTTTAATCACAATAGTTGAGAGACATTGTAGGTAGCATGGTCACATTGAAGGGGGGCATGATTATCGTCCATTGGTAAATTGTTCATTATATGTTTTTATATTGATTGAATTTGTAAATGTTTATATCATTTTAAAATTTCTATATATATAAAAAATCACTTGATCATGATCATGGTTTATTTGTGTTGATCATTATTATAAAGGTGGGGTGCCCTAGGGCACAAGATATAGATTATCATGCCCCGAAGAATGTGGTTTTGCAAGCGGAGGAACATGAAGCTGTGAATATCAAAGATGAAGTTAATGATCCTATGGAAGAAGATGATCATGCGCCAGAAAACATAGTTGAAGATGATGGTACAAATACATTGATCCATTACACATTTAGTGGCACAGTTGATCATGATGATAGAGAAGACTTTGATGATGTTCATGATTTACTTGTACTTGAGAAGGCACACGAGCCCCTTTATGAAGGCTCTGAAACAACTCTTCTCTTTGTTGTATTGTTGCTTGTGAACTTGAAGGTTATGAATGGTTTATCCAACATAGCAATCTCACAGATGTTAAGGTATGTCATATATGTCATTTTTTTCATCTATTTTAATTGTTGTTAGTTCATCACTAGTAAATAAAGGATGAAATATGTACCATTAATATTCTTTATATTAACAAACTTTTTGTTGTAGATTGATTGGTGAATTTTTGTTACCACCATCAAATATTTTACCTTGCTCATACCGAGAATTTATCTGCCATTATGAAAGATATTGGAATGGAGTATCAAGCAATAGATGCATGTCCCAATGATAATATTATATATCATAAACAACACGAATTTGCAATAGAATTCCCAAAATGTCATATCAGTAGATATCAAACAGATCAACTAACAAAAAGGTGCCTCGCAAGGTTCTTCGTTACATTCCCATTATTCCACGTATGCAACGATTATTTAGGTACGAAAGCTTAGTGCAATTTATGGATTACCATGCATGGAATAGAAGTGGAGATGACATTATTCAAATGCCTACATATGGTTTTTCATTTAGGGACATGGAGGAAAAATGGCCACACTTTAAAGAAGAACCTCATAATCTCAGGCTTTCATTGGCAGGAACGGTGTCAATCCATTTGGAGAGCTGAGATCTATCTACTCGGTGTGGCCTGTTTTTGTTATCAACAATAACATTCCTCCATGGATGTCAATAAAGAGGGAGCACATAATGTTGGCAATGATTGTTCTAGGTATTTGTTTACATCAATTTTCTTTAATGTAGTAGCATCTCATTTGTTTTATTTGTTGCATAATGACTTATATTTTTTTCATTTAATAGTCATGTACATTAATTTATATATATTGCAGTAAAATGGTTATAATAATTATGTAATGTTTATGTTCATTCAACTAGGTAAGTACCAAGTTAAAGATATGAATGTATATATCGAGCCTCTTATCGACGAGTTACTAAAGTTATGGAATGGTGTCACTATGTATGACGCCTCTAGACCAATAGGACAAAGACAATTTCAATTCCATGTAGTGCTTGTATGGACAATTCATGATGCCCTGGGGCTAACACATTTTTGTGGTATGTTATAACGTTTGACTGCACTTTAATGATATTTAATTTTATGAAGTAGATATCATGCATGTTTTTTAAATAATCTATTCATTATATATAATTATAAAAATTGACATATTTAATCCAATTATATATGATCTTCCAGTGTTTTCAAACAAAGGGAAAATTCTGCATCTCCAATTTGTGGTCCAAAGATGAAATCTCATCATTCAACAAGTTTAGTAAAGCAGGTGTTTGATGAGTATAGGCACTTCCTCCACAAAAATCATAAGTATCGAGCTACTGAAAAACATCTTTTCAATGGGAAAGAAGAGACTACATCAAAACCACGAAGAATGACAACTCGCCTATGGAAGTTGGAATATAATAGAATTAATTGTCAAGGTTATACATCAGATCAAATTCTTTATCTATCATATATGATATGTTTGGAATTTATATTTTTATATTGTGTTTTGTTTGCTCATGCTGTAATTGACAATGATTGTTGTTGTTAATTTGTTTAAATTATATGCTTCATGAAGGTCGTCAAGGCATTAATGGCTGGCTTCCACAAGGAATGAAAAGTTATCCCAGACAATTTAGTAGGGTGCCCTACTATGAGCAGCTACAAATTGTGCATTTGTTTGATACAATGCATATCGAAAAGAATATAACATAAATGTTATGAAAAATATTGGATGGAAGGCATGACAAAGAAAAAAATGTCAAAATTTGTAGTGACATTCAGGAAGGCAATCATGCAATGAAAAATTTAATTCAATTACATAGTGATGGAGACCAAATTAATATAAGTGCCCTTCCTTATTAACGAAGGTAAAGCAATGCTATAAAAGAAGTCACGAAAAATTCGATTTCCCACAAGATTTGTTGTGAACATAAACAATATCATAACAAAGAAAGGTGAATTTGGGTAAGGGATGAAAATGCATGATTGGCATACCTTCATTAAGGTAATTATTCTGGTATATTATATATATATATATATATTTGTATACTTCATGTACTTTTCAGTGTATTATGTTTACTACTTTTGGAAAAATAATGAAAAGATTATTTTATAATTGTTGTCGTACGTTCTACCTCTATCTCTCCCAGATAACTTCGACAACAATTTCAAACAACTTATATATGATCTTGGAAAATACATGAGGTAAGTAGTGATATTATTTCAATTCATTGTATAGATCTTATAATTTCCATTTGTTTGACTTGTTATGTGATATATTGTATATTTTTGTTAAATCTCGTTAATATATTTGCGCCTTGAATCACTTGTAGATGGCTGTCATATAAAGAAATCCATAAAGAAGATATAAATTATTAGAAGAGAAAACTTCCTCATCTAATGTGTGAAATGCAAAAGTGTCCACCTTCGACATTTTTCAATGCACAAGAACACTACCTCATACACCAAGTTGAGATGGAATTATGTGGACCTGTACACATAAGGTCAATGTGGATGGTTGAGAGGCAATTGAAATTTTTGAAGGCTTTGGTTAGACAAAGAGCACATCCTAAGGGTTCTATGGTGGAGGGATATATGGTATACCAGACCATGGTGTACATTTCTGAATATCTTCCTAAGTTTGCAACAAAGATCCATGTAGATCACATTTGGGATCCCAACTCCATTAACAAATTTGAAGGGGAGTACATGATGGGGAAAGGTAGATTGAGGAAAGTGAGAAGTAATTATAATACATTTTTCATTTAGTTTTTATGTATATTGTACTTATTTAATTATTAATCTTCAATATACATCAATTATTAATCACCAAAATCACCCTTTCTAGGTTGTGCTGATTAGGCTTATTTTACAAAGAAACTAGTCTTTAAACTTGTCATATGCCCATGAAATCTTGGGGAAGAAATTTTTATGCCTCCAAACCTCCAAATCCACAAAAATATTCCACTTGTATGACCAGATTCTTGCCAAACCCAAAAACCCTTGTTTTAGGCCAAAATCATGAGGGTTTATTCAATCTCGTACTTCCATGACCTCCCAGGCCTCAAAACCAACTCAGACACAACCCATTAGGTCTGCACATGGGTGAAAATTTATAAAATCAGATCTACCATACATATTTTGTTGAAAACTAGGCTTGAACCTCTCATTTCACATGCTTTTCTTCACAAAACTCTTGAGGACATCAGCTATACCTTCTTTATTTCTCATCTTATGAGGGTTTACAATGATCAATTTATGCATTTTAAAGGCATTTACACCTCAAATACCAAACAACCACCTCTACAACTGACTTTTTAATCTTTTATGATCACATGAAACATAAAACACACTAATTTCAAGGTTGCTAACATCACTATTGAAATGTTTTAATTTTTTGAACTTTCAAATGTATTGAAACTCCTAGGACACCTCTAAGACCATTATAGTGGCTTGATAGTAGCCTTATTATTGACATGACACTAACCTTGCACCCTTTTACATGTAAATTCTCCAATTTTCCTTAAAAAGGCTACAAAACTCTTTAGTGCAAAACTCAAACTCATAACTCAAAACTTCACCTAGAACATGTCTAATGGTCTTAATTGACCTTACTCATGACAAAAACATCCAAAATAATAACTCTACCTATTTACCATCTATCCATCTTCAAATAATCACAAGTTGAGAATGAGGTATAGGTGCTCTTGCACCACTAATTATACGTCGTTTGTGAATTTCAATTTTTTTTGATACAGTTGGTCAAGAGTGGGATGCACTACATTTGTACGTCGCAAACAATCTTGATTGGATGACAGTATGGATTGAACGATGTCAACAATCTGGTCATACATTAACATGGGAAGGTGTGGCTTCATTGGTTAAAGAAGCTCATTGTAATGGAGATTCCAATGTTACACCAAGGGAAATTGATTTAGCATATGGTTTAAGAGATAAATAAGTACATATAAATATATTAATCACTCATATTATTTAATTATTTTCAATTATATTGATGTATATATATATGTTGAGATTTTTTTCTTTGCATACATTTGGCCAAGAATAAATATGTTTATCAATTGACGGTATGGCAATAATTTTTTCATGTCTGACATATTGCGAGTGAAACACCACAAGGCTATGTGGTGCAATGGTCATAAATTTTGAATCAAAAAGTTGGATGACAAGAAGAAAACTTGTGATTCTGGGATAACTGCAGTCTTTCAAGTGACTAATGTTTCATCTAGAAGTGACATACATCCAGAAGTCTCAGAAAATTGATACTATGGGATTTTGGATGATATACTTGAGTGTGACTTTAAGTCCTTCAAATCAGTTCTATTCGTCGTCCTATGGTACAGGCTACGATTGAATGAAAATGATCCTGAGAGAACTGTTATTGAACATGATAATGGATTTACCATGGTTAATACAAGGTCATTCGAGCGAGCTGGAAATGAGCCCTATGTTCTTCCAAGCCAATGTGAGCAGGTATTTTACTCAGAGGTTCTAGGTAAACTGGGTTGGTCATTTGTAGTTAGACATGATCCAAGAGGAAGGCCGGTAAAGTATAATGTGGTGGAAGAAGAAGATACCGAAGAACTGGAAGATGATGTAGATGATAATCAGGATCAATAGTTAGTTGATGATGTGCTTGACGAAGATGTCAAAGAGGAGGAACTAGATCATGATGATGTAGGAGTTAATGCTCATGAAGATGACATCCGTGTGGATGATGTCATTATTGAAACTGATATCAATGACGATGATGATGATATGACCAATCCTTACAATGCCGAATCTGGATCGGATGATACAAAAAAAGAGTTGGATGAAGAAGAATATCAATGACATTGAAATGTATGAGTTATGCGATTGTATTATCTATTTGATATTAATTTCTTGATAGATTTATATTTGACTTATGTGGTTACATAATTAATTCATGATGCACTTTTTAATGTTTAATTTTAATTCATGATGTTACAACTATTGTAATTCTTCTAGAAATTTCCATATGATCATAATGAATAGCGTGTTGGGAAATTTCATGAAAGATGACACATTGATCATAGTAGTGAAATAATTGCAAAGTCGTTTAGATTTTTTAGACCAATCACCCTTCACAATGTCATTTTTATGACCATCTCAAATTTGATTACTAGGACACATAAGGTTGGATTTGATTGGCTTATCTTGAAGGAACATTGTGGCTTTGTGTAATGTGAGCAAATTTTGGATGGGGTAGTTGCTATTGCTAAGGTGGATGACTCCTTTTTGCGAAGGCCATACGCTTATGATTGGGTCAAGCATTCTTTTCTTTAGAAAATTCCTATTGCCTTTTTGATAGGTTATGATTTGATTAGATGGGTTATGAAGCACTTATTTCAAGTAATTTATGTCTATTTTAATTTGTAATTTATTAAATTCAAACACATCCAAAATTATGTCCCTTTCTTTAATTGATTATTACGATATTTAATTATTAACTCAAGTGACACCTCCAATTTAACTATATATATCTAATTGAATATATCTAAAGTGTTGAACACTTTTAGATCAATTTTTTTAATTAACTCAAACAAATTTTCCAATTTAACTAACATCTTTTAAGATATTAAACAAATATGATTTATGAAAGAAGTATATTGGCGTGAAATTAAATATGATTTGTATTCCAATGTAAAAACTACAAAGAATGGAAACAATTCTTTCAACACATAAACTATTATGTAGTAGTCAATTAAAATGAAAAAGCTTACTCTATATTAGTTAGGATACACAACTAAGAAAATGATCTAAATAGTCTAATAATTTGACCATTAGCATATAGAAATTTCTATAGAGTTGTAGATCTCTTCCATTTCAAAAACACAAAACAATATTAGGTAGATAATCAAACATCTTTCATTTCTACAGTGACTTATTTATCCTAGAGAAACTAAGTATATAGTATACAAAGAAAACAAACAAACCCACAACTACCCCTATTTTGAAGGAGTTTAGTTTTCTCCCCTTCCTGATCTCCCTAATATTGTCTAATTATTTTAAAGAGACCAAGGGTCATAACACAAATTTATTCAACCCACTAAATAGCTTGGTTAATGAAACTTGACAAAAGCAACAAAACAATTGCTACATTTGGCATTTCATGTGGAATGAAGAGTGGTGACAATAATCTACTTATAGTTTAATAAAACACTATTTTTAGAAGGCTTGACATTAGAGAGATAGAAAAGAGGGGAGAGAGGGAGAGATAGGTTGAAGAGGAAGAGAGAGAAGAGATGGAGATAGATAGGTAGAAAAGGGAGAGAAAGAAGAGGGAGAGCAATATGTAGAAAGAGAGAGAGAGAAGAAGATAGGGGATAGAGGGAGAGATAGCTCAATATATATAGAGGGAGAGGGAGAGACATAGAAAGGGGGTGATATAGAGAGATAGAGGGGGGATGGTGGGAGAGAGAATAGATGGATATATGGGATGGAGAATATGGGAGATGAAGATTTATTATGGAAGAGAAAGAGGTGGAGATAAAGAGCTGATGGATAGGATAGAGGAGAGATGGAGAGATAGAGAGGGGGCCGGGAGATAGCTGAGAGGGGGACCAAGAGAAAGGGATATTGATAGGTAGATGAGGAGAGATAGAGAAGAGGGGGAGAGAGGGAGAGATAAGTTGAAGAGGAAGAGAGAGAAGATATGGTGATAGATAGGTAGAAAAGGGAGAGAAAGAAGATGGGGAGAGGGAGAGCAATATGTAGAAAGGGAGAGAGAGAAGAAGATAGGGGAGAGAGGGAGAGATAGCTCAATATATATGGAGGGAGAGGGAGAGACATAGAAAGGGGGTGATATAGAGAGATAGAGGGGGGATGGTGAGAGATAGATAGAGATATATGGGAAGAGAGCTATATTTACATTACATGGAAAATATTAAGTTTAAAATATATGTGAGACAGAGAGCCCATGGACAGACAGATAAGAGACGGTGAGAGCATTGGTATATGTATATTGCTCTATGAGGAGATGAAGCCGACAATGAAGGAAAGGGTATATGAAGAGCATTAAGTATAAATATGTATATATAGACAGGCCGAAATATGCAAAATATATATATGAGGAGACAACCCCAGACAGAGGGTATGTATATTACAGATGTATATTACAGAGATAATTATGTCAATATACTATAATACATAATATTTTATTAATATTATAATAATTATAATACATATTAATATTACAACTTAGCCAATAATATAACATAATAATATTATATTAATATTATATTCATATTACAATATATTAATATTATATTAATATTACATATTAACATATATTAATATATATACAATATTATATTAATATTATATACAATATTATATTAATATTATATACAATAATATATTAATATTATATACAATATTATATTAATATTATATATTAATATTATACACATATATACACATTATATTAATATTATATATTAATATTATATTAATATTATATATTAATATTATATTAATATTATATATTAATATTATATATACAATATTATATTAATATTATATATATTAATATTATATATTAATATATATATTAATATTATATATTAATATTATATTAATATTATATATATACACATTATATATATTAATATATATATTAATATTATATATACAATATTATATATTAATATTATATATATAATATTATATATTAATATTATATATTAATATTATATATTAATATTATATTAATATTATGTATTAATATTATATATTAATATTATGTATTAATATTATATATTAATATTATGTATTAATATTATATATTAATATTATATTAATATATATTATAATAATTATAATATTATATATTATATTAATATATATTATAATAATTATAATATTATATTAATATTAGAAATTTAGCTAATATTATATTAATTATATTATAATAATTATATATAATTTATTATGTAAAATTTAACACGGCGCCACAATTTTCATTTTAATTGACATAATCAAAACCTAGCTCGTCAAATTGGAGAAGTGAGTCACGCGCCAGTGGAGGAAAGGTTGCAGGAAGCCCAGGGATCAAGCTTGCTTGACTACAAAAATTGGAATTTTTGTGATTTGTTTTGCCGTGAAGGCCTCTGCATCTCATCCTTCGCCAAAATGGTCCATATATTTCATTTGAAATTTATGAATCAGAGTGCTTTAGGGTTTTTGATTTGATTTGGTTTGTGAATATTACTCTTTGTAATTGTATTTTGTATATTTGTCTTCAATTCCGGTGGGACAAACCATAACTCAGTGCTTTCAATCACTTTGCAACTCCATTATTGGTGACTCTGTTGTTTGCTTGTGAGAATCACAAGTTGGAATGCATGTCTATTGTTTACAAGGGAGAATCACAGTTCACCGCCTTGTCTATGCTACAACATTTGGGCCCCAAACTAGACATCATCCTTTTTCACAATCACACAAGCTACCCTATTGCAAGAACACATAGAATCACTAATAATGGGAGCCCATACTAGCCCAACTAGAATAGTTGCACCGCCTTTCACCAAATATGATTAGTGAAAAAAGTTAAACTCTCTCCAAACAAATTTAAGAGTACATTCTAGCTCAAATCTCATAGCTTTAGTTTCTTGAAAGAGAAAGAAATCCATTTTAAGCCTATTATTGTAAGAGGATCTTAAAATGCATTCTTTCCAGAAGATTCCAAACTCTAACATTCCAATTGGTGCATCCTATTTTCATTTATAGTACAACCTATCAAAATATTTGGGTTATTTTTCCTCTCCATTTTTTCCACTCTTGTTATTATTAACACATGAGTCAGTTTTCTTTCTCTTTTTTCATCCATCCACATCAACACTTGGCCTAGGGACAAAATCTCCCTAGATAGTAGCTTCATCTTGGAATAGATAATTAATAAAATTGAATCTTTACTCTTAGATTTACTCATGAAAAATGTATCGGAAATCATAGATTCAATGTTTTGTAGAGGGGAGCAATGGGAGGTGTAGCCAAACTAACAAACAACTTAAAATCTTTCAATCCTTCTACGGCAAGCTCTTGGGCATTTTTTTATTACCTAGAATTATCCTTGAAAAAAAACAAGAAGAGCAAGCTCATTTTTGACAAAAGGCATATATGCAAGGATACCAACATATGCCTCACTAGAATGAGAGTCCTCCAATTTTTCAAGAATCTCATCTAAAGTATCAAATTCATTCTTGTAAATTTTTATATTGTCTATTTTATTATTTCCTACACAATCAAGGATGAAATTCTATTAGCTACAAGTCTGTTAACATTCTTAAGAATTTTTGGGCCATGCCTTCTTTGATGACCATCCATTTTACATAGAAAAAAAGCATTCAAACCTCTCAAAACTTCAATATCATGTTTAGTTTTATTATCACTCACAAAATATGTAGAATACACTCATCATATTTGAGAGATATAAAAACCCTAGAGTTAAGATGGGGAAGAGTAGACCTTGTTTCTTCCACTTGCAACACATTACCCAAAGATTTGAGGACTTGAGGGATAAAAGTTCACATCTAAGTAGAGATATTTTAAAATTCTAACCACCTTAACATATAATTGGCTAAAGCATTACATAGGGTAGAATCAAGGGTTCAAAGATGAACCTAAATTTTTTTTTGCCTATATTCTAAAACTCTTTCTTTTAAAACTCTTGATTGCATACCATGATTTTTGAAGAAGAAAGTGAATAAATATTTATGTATCATTCTATAGAAAGAAACATAGATGCCCATTAATTTTCCCCCACATATTGACAATCCACTCATCAAAAAAATTCCTCAAAGAGAGGAAATCAAGACCATACAAATAATGAAGGCATCAATCTTTTTAACCACTTCTTTATTAATAACTCCAACCATATCTAGGTTTGGTTTTATGTGAAGTATTTTAGAAATATAAGATGCCTTATTCTTTTCTCCTTCAAGTTCTTTGATGTCAAGATTCTAGTTCCTTCCTCTATCATCTTCACCATTTACTTCAATAGTAGTATTTTCCAATACCACCACTAATTCAGCAACCTTGCAAGTCACCTTGTAAGATTTGTTATCACTTACGATGTTCTTTCCCTTATTTTCTACCACTCTAAATTTTCTACGAGCATTATTTGTTTTATGTCCATTTGTTGCTTTATCCATCAAATTTATACATGGCTAATCATGATATCCAAGTTATTAACTCATAACCACCCTTCTAATAGACACAAAGAGTTGGGAAATGACGATGAATATTAGGAAACAACCACTAAATACCACTCAAAACAAAACAAAAAACCAAACATCAAGTGTAAAACTACAAAGTATATCTACTTCAGACACCCATAAAACTTGGGAAACCACAAACAAAAAAATCTAGAAATGAAATAGGGTTGATAAAATAAACATGACACACAAAAATATAAGTTCAAAGAATCACACCAATTACTCTTTGTGATTGTATTTTGTATAATTTTCTTCAATGCTAGTGGGAAAAACCATAACTTAGTGCTTTCAATCACTTTTTAACTCCATTATTGGTGACTCTGTTGTTTTCTTGTGAGAATCACAAGTTGGAATGCATGTCTGTTGTTTGCAAGTGAGAATCACAGTTCACCGCCTTGTCTATGCTACAAAATTTTTCATACATGTCTACCAAAGAATTTTATCAAATAATTCACTGCCTTGCTGCTATGGGCTAAAAGCCTAAAACAAGTGATTTTGAGCAAGCTATGGGAAAAAAATCTATCAAAGCATAATAGCAATAGCATAGACAAGGTAGTGAACTATTTGGAAAAATACCTCAAAGAATTGTGGTCTCATGGTGATGGAATTCCATGACGAATGCCTATGGCTATGGATTGTCATGGCATTCCATCTTCATGAGACTAAATTTATTTGAGGTATTTTTTCAAACAGTTCATTTCCTTGCTATGCTACGACATTTTTCATACATGACTACCAAAGCATTTTATCAAAAAATTCACCGCCTTAATGCTATGGCTAAAAGCCTAAAATAGGTGCTTTTGAACAAGCTATGGATGCTTGGAAATTTTTTTTCTAAGCATAATAGTAAGCAATAGCATAGAAAAGGAAATGAATTGTTTGAAAAAATGCCTCAATGGTGATGGAATGCCATGACAAGCCATATACAAGGCAGTGAACTATTTGAAAAAATGCCTCAAAGAAATGTGGTCTCATGGTGATGGGCCTTGTATATGGCTTTTCATGGCATTCCATCACCATTGAGGCATTTTACATCACCATGAGACCACATTTCTTTAAGGCATTTTTTCAAACAGTTCACTTCCTTGTCTATGCTACGACATTTTTCATACATGTCTACCGAAAGCATTTTATCAAACAGTTCACTACCTTGTTGCTATGGCTAAAAGTCTAAGCATAATAGTAAGCAATAACATAATAGTCATTACATGGTTTGGGCCTATTTTGCATGGACAACATAAAGGTCTGTTACAACAAAGTTACTAAATTGATGGAGTATGTCGGACCCTGTTATAGTTACAAATATTGGATGCAACTGGTTCGATATACACAAAGTATGCGTAGGTATGCATTGTCAACAAATTATATACAACTAAAAGATAAGGATCAAAATAAAGGAGTGACTATGTACATTGATGGAAGGCCAAAAGCATCAAGGAATATTGCAGGGTTTATAAATAGTACACTACCTGGGTCAACAAATAAGCAACCCAATTGCATATCTGAGGCACGCGAGGGAAACTGTGTATTTGCATGTGCGATAAAATCAATAACTTTAGGGGAAGAGTTTCTAATCGATTACAATTTGAATTGATTAGATACAAACACAATCACTTGGGGGGTGCTACGTACTATATACCATTTTACCCAACCTCCAATTAATGACTCCAATATACCATTTTATTATTATGTTTTTTTTCGTAAGTTTATTATTTTCATTTTGGTAATGTTTTTTTATATTTAATTTTTGTCACAGTGGGACATTGATCGTATGGGGAAGGCTCCGAACCATACCATAGATCGCGATGCATCTTCAAGTGCTTCTACCCGACAGGTTTACCTCATTGTAATTGTACAAATTATATAGGAGCAATTATTATGTTTTTTTCATAAGTTTATTGGGTTAATTTCAATAATGTTTTTAATATTCTTGTTGCAGTCGACTGATCGAGGAAAGGAACCAGTAGTAGAGGAGAGCATCCATAGGGTCGAGGTGCAGTCATTGTTATTGGATGATGACATCACATATTCAACAAACCCTCTCGATATTATTAAGGAAGACACAAAAAAAATGCAATGAAGAAATCCTTCAATTGTTATTCATAGTGCCTCAAATAGATGAGATAAGAGATAAGGTTAAAATATTGACTGAGAGAGTACAAAACTTGCAAGTAAGTTGTCATGAGGTCCTTAATTATAACATAAGTTCATTCATGGTTTTATAATTTGTACTCTTTTATGTCATGAACTAAATATGTGTTGTTTTTACAAAATTTTTTGTGTCCTCATGATGCTGCTGCCCATGATCAGGTACTGCAGGTGTTGCCCGTAGAGTAGGGGTTGGTACAAGTGTCCATCCTGATCTTCCTGCACATACATCACATCATCCAACCCCATCATCCGTGCCTAGATTTTCAATTGAAATGTCGAAAACACATAGCATACAGGCATCAGGGAGTACTAGTGATGCAGAGGCCACTAGTACTGGTGATGTTTTAGCAACATTTCCTGGATCTTCCCATATTACTAGTATGAGAACATTGCCGGTCACATTTGTGGTGACCGAGGATTTTTTTCCTATAAAGATAGAGAAGGTCCCAGGTAATTTAAAATGTTTTAATTATTATTATATATAATCCAACTGAAATTTACTTATTGATCACTCTTTTTAGACTAATGATCCCATGATCATTTTGCAAGAAATGATGTTTTTTATAAACATCTAGGTGATATAACATTGGAGCTCTTTAGGACCACCATATGTACATGGTGGAATGCCCAAAATCAAGATTTAAAGGATGAGGTCATTAACTGTTTAGTTGTGTTGTTCAGTGATAAAACATTCAACCGAACCAAGGTCCTTAAGAAAGATGGTACATATCTAAAGTATGTGAGGGACCAATCTAGGTCACATTTAGAGAAGAACAAAAAGCATGAGCATCCCCCCATGATTCCAGAGAGGGAGTGGAAGGACCTAGTGTTGGATGGAAAGGAGAAGGCTGAAAAGAAAAAAGGAAAGACACCACTGGGCAAAGGAAGGTATGTGATACTATCAACAATGTAATTATATACTGATTACTCTTTCTTTTTACATAATCTAACATATTTCAATTTTTTCATAGGCTTCCTGACACATCGAAGACAACAAAGGCAAGACTAGAAAAACATGGGCAACACAAACTTGGCTCTAGTGGTTATATGAAATTAGCCGCATGAATTGTAAGTATCAATAAATGAAATATTGCATCCAAATAATTAATTGCAAACAATTTTGGTTTTATCACACCATAGAAGCAAAATTCATGATCTTATGCAAAAATGTAGGGCTCTGAATTCAACAGAGTGCCCACAGAAGAGGAAATGAAGATTTCCTTCTAGCATGGCTATGAAGCCATGGCTGAACACCTAAGAGTCTTGACTAGGAAAACACAATCTTCCACTGCATCTGACATGCAGGTAAATAAACTCAATA
Organism: Sequoia sempervirens; assembly: GCA_007258455.2. NCBI lineage: Eukaryota > Viridiplantae > Streptophyta > Pinopsida > Cupressales > Cupressaceae > Sequoia > Sequoia sempervirens. The sequence continues at coordinate 1,075,214,404 of VDFB02281492.1, read as the reverse complement.
AAATTTATTTAAAATTGAATACTTGTGCAATCTATTCAATATTAATTTCCACCATAAAGTAATTATGTGCCTATTTGTTTTAAACAGAAAAACAATGATAATACTGCACCTAACATTAAAATGCAACTTGGTGAGGGTGGAGCACAACCTACAGATGAAGGTCATGGTGTGCATCCCGGTACTGGATGTATTCATGTGTTATACAAAATGCAATATGGACTAATACAGTTAAACATCTTTGATTGCAATTGGTGTATTGATTAATGTAACCTTTCGTGTTTCAACTTTAGAGCATGTAGAGCGTGATCAACATGTTGAGCATGATCAGGCTAGAGAAGATCAGGAACATGATGTGGCCCCATCAGGTAAAGATGACCACTCTAATGCTCTTTTAAACATATTTAATTGCAATTGGTGTATTAATTAATGTAACCTTTTACGTTTCAACTCCAGATCAGGATTTAAAGGGTGTTCAACATGTTGAGCATGGGGCTATAAGATAAGATCAGGGACATGATATTGCCCCATTAGGTAAAGAGCACCACTCTAATGTTCTTTTAATTAATAAAATACTTGTAACAATAATAACAAAACATATCAATTTAACATTTCTTTGTTATTGCAGCAGACCCCAGCTTGTAGCGGCCTCCACGTCGTGATTAATACACAACTAGGCATACATTAAGATCACAAGCAGAGGTAAAAATAATTGAAGGGGGGATAGATGATTTAGAAAATGATACTCCACTTCAACTTTTTTTAGCTTTAAAAAAGAAAAAAAAGTGATTGTAATCATATTATGACAACCATATTTTTGATAATATGTAAAAAATGAATGAATGAATGCTATATGTTATTAATGGATGAATGAATGAATGTTATATGTTATTATTGGATGAATGAACGAATGTGAATATGTTAATGAATGAATGTTATATGTTATTAATGGATGAATGAATGAATGTTATATGTTATCAATGGGTGAATGAATGATTAATGTTATATTATCAGCTATGGGGAATTGAGAGTGATGTTGGGGGGGGAGGGGCCAAATGAGTTTCCATTGTCATGTGGTTGGCCCTGTTAAGTAGAGAATATTAAACTATTCCCGAAACAAAGAGAAGCTCAATCCAACTACATCCAAGTATCTTTTTAATTCCTCTATCTTTCATCAATCTCTTTACTATTTGAACCTCATACAAATATTTTACATGAAGAACCCATTATTATGAAATGTGCCTCCAGTTGAGTAAACTGAATCCATGCTCTACATCATAATTTCAAGTTGTTTCCATTCCAATGTTCTGAGTTTAGTTTGTTTGTATGGCTTTGTATGAATACCACATTGTGTTGTGTGTGGATTTGGTTTCAAAGCTCCATTTCTTTTGTTTTTAGTGGTGACATAACTCTAAAATTTTACTTTTTGTGCATAATAGGTTAGTGGAAAAATTGACAACTTTGAAGGGTTTAGAGGCTCGATTGAGATAGATACACGGATATTTGGATCTTGTTGTTGATGGGAGGCTTCTGCTTAACCATGAAATTTTGTACCATTTGCAGGTATGCAAAAATTTCTCTACTTACATTCATTCAAATTACTATCTTCCTTACCAAAATCTACCCTTGTTAAGCCACAACCATAACTAGCACACTGTCATAATGCTTCAATCTCAACCATTAATCTTTGTCTTGAAAAAAAGGATAATAGTCATTAATACATTACTAAGGGTAAACATATTTCATACCTAAATCATTAAAAACAACATACACTGCCTTCTATACCTTATCCTTCACCAAAACACCAAGGTCCTTATGCAGTAATTCTGTTTGATGAAATTGAGAAAGAACATTCATATGTTTTTAACATTTTCCTTCAAATTTTAGATGATGGAAGGGTCACCGACACGTAGGGTCAAATTGTAAGCTTCACCAACACTGCCATTATTATGACTTCTAATGTTGGTTCCCTGTATATTCTAAGTGCGCTTGGTGACGAAGTTGGCTCAAAAGAGGAAGCTTATGAAAATATGAAGAAGAAAGTCATGGAAGCAGCACAAGCCACCTTCTAACCTAAGTTCATAAATCATATTGATGAGTATATTATCTTCCAATATTTGGACCATGAACAAATAAGTAGCATTGTGAGATTACAGGTATGTAGATCATTTATTTTTTTGAAAAACTTATCATTTCTAAAGTACAAACAAAGGTAGAGAATTTGTTTGATTAGTTAATAAAGAATTTATTTGTGACTTATAATAACTGAAGATGCACATAAAATTGTATAAGATCCAAGTAATTTAGGGAATTCATAATAGGATATGCAACAAGGGGGTAACTCAAGTGCTTAATACACACTCTTTCTGTGTTTTATGCATTTTTTGTAATCTACTTTATATGCTTCATAGAAATTAATTTTGGGATAGAAGCAATCAACTCCAATTCTTGTCATCCTCCATTTTTGTTTAGTTGCAAATATTTGGTTGCAGTGATTTGGTCAACAAACCTTGTTTGCTCCTTTATCTGAATGCCATGTTACTGTGCATTAACTCCTAAATTATAACCATTAGGAAGCTTTATATCTCATATGGGCATCTTTAGCTAGATCACAACATCAGTTATGTATTTTTCCTAGTATATCTTTTGTTATATGATGAAGAGAGAAAACTCACTCTTTTTTTGTTGTACAATGTGAAAGAACCCAAAAGTTTTCTATCCCAAAATTCCATCCTCTTACAAAAAAGAGAATATATAGCTTTTCAATCTATTATTGATTTATAATTGATTCTTGAAAATACAATAATAAGTAAAATTAGACTTTATTTGGTTCAATTTTGTCTCCCTTTTTGGAAACCAAATCCATTTTCTAACCTTAGTTGCAAAAAAAATGACTTGTATGGTCACCAACATAGGCATTAACCCAAGTGTGTTACCAATTCATTTATGAGGCTCAACAACATCCTACAGTGTACCTAGTAAGTTAGTCTTGTTGAATCCATCTACTATGATAAACATACTTGAGAAGAATGCTAAAAGAGTATAAGAAACCTTCTCAAGGGAGGGATGAGCATCTATGAAATCAAAGACTACAAGGGTGATAATTGTAGTAATAATAGACCATGACATGTTGAGGTCATATATTAGGTAAGTCAACATTCCAATGGCCACTAAATAAATAGATCTTCCATGTAATGCTTTCCCACTTCAATTCCTTCTCAACCTTCTCTATAAATGCATACAAAGTTTCAAAATCTTTAGGTTTATCAATAAATTTTAGAGGAAATTTATTCCCTAATGCCTTCTCAAATACAACCACCCTTATTATTATCATTTGGAACCCTTGTGTAGTAACTTTGAAACTTAGTATTTTTATCGTTATTTTCTTTTGAAGTACACACATGCAAAATAGTTGTTTATGCACATAAGAGATAACAAAAGTAACCACATGTCAATTGCATACAAATTGATGGGGAGAAGATAAACACCCAAAGTTATTGAAACATCATTAGCATATCCCACGATCATTGCATTCCAAGAGATGACATCTCTTTGAGCCATTCCATCAAATAGTTCACATGCCTTATCTATACTTTCACATTTTGAATACATGTCTACTAGAGAATTTCCAACTATAATATTTGAAAAAACTCCCCCTTCCATTATGTTATGATGGATGTCCATACCCTATTCCAAAGCTCCCCTTTTGGGACATGAAGGGAGGATGCTCACAAAGGTTGTCGAATTTGGCTTTACACCAGCCAATTACATTTGATTTAAAATTTCTAAAGCCTTTTGAACAAATCTATTTTGTGCATATCCTACAATCATTGCAGTCAATGAGACAACATTTCTTTGAGGCATTCTGTCAAACAGTCACATACCTTGTCTATGCTTCGACATTTTGCATACATGTCTAACAGGGCAGTTGCAACTACATCTGATGAAATTCTTCTATCCTTTATGTTTTGATGGATGTCCATACCCTATTGCAAAGCTCCCCTTTTGGCATAGGTAGGGAGGATGTTGGCAAAGGTTGTCGAATTTGGCTTTACACTAGCCAATTACATTTTATTTAAAATTTCTAAAGCCTTTTGAACAAATCTATTTTGTGCATATCATACAATCATTGCAATCCATGAGACAACATTTGTTTGAGGCATTCTATCAAATAGTTCACGTGCCTTTTCTATGCTTTGACATTTTGCATACATGTCTAACAGGGCAGTTGCAACTACATTTGATGAAATTCCTCTATCCTCTATGTTTTGATGGATGTCCATACCCTATTACAAAGCTCCCCTTTTGGCACAGGCAGGGAGGATGTTGGCAAAGGTTGTTGAATTTGGCTTTACACCAGCCAATTACATTTTCTTTAAAATTTCTAAATCCTTTTGAACAAATCTATTTTGTGCATATCCTCCAATCATTGCAGTCAATGAGACGACATTTCTTTGAGGCATTTTGTCAAACAGTTCACGTGCCTTGTTTATGCTTCAACATTTTGCATACATTTCTAACATGGAAATTGCAATTACATCTGATGAAATTCCTCTATCCTTTATGTTTTGATGGATGTCCATACCCTATTACAAAGCTCCCCTTTTGGCACAGGCAGGGAGGATGTTGGCAAAGGTTATCGAATTTGGCTTTACACCAGGCAATTACATTTGCTTTAAAATTTCTAAAGCCTTTTGAACAAATCTATTTTGTGCATATCCTACAATCATTGTAGTCCATGAGACAACATTTCTTTGAGGCATTCTATCAAACAGTTCATGTGCCTTGTCTATGCTTCGACATTTTGCATACATGTCTAACAGGGCAGTTGCAACTACATCTGATGAAATTCCTCTATCCTTTATGTTTTGATGGATGTACATACCCTATTAGAAAGCTCCCCTTTTGGAACAGGCAAGGAGGATGTTGGAAAAGGTTGTCGAATTTGGCTTTACACTAGCCAATTACATTTTTCTAGACTAGCATGTTTGCAAATGGAATACTTAAAAAAAAAAAAATTGCACTATTTCGTAGGAATTTCAACGAACCCATCTGACGAAACATCAAAAATAACTGATGACATTGCTATACCTCTGACAAAATTTCTGACATTATGACTTGCCCCTTTCATCGCTATTTCGACGAACATCTAGTGGTGTTCTAACTTTTTGGCTGATTTTTCCCGCTTGTTTTCTAGCTATTGTTCGTCAAAATTTTGACACACGTTTCGTCGCTATTCCAATGAACACCTAATAACCTTTACTGTAGTGAAAATCGATGAAGTCAGGTCGTGATTTTGATGGTTCAAGGTTTGTCGAGAAAGCGACGAAAAATGTTGTGACGAAAAGTATTTCAGTGGTTTGTCGGTGTTCTGACAATAGTTTGTCAAAATTTCAACAAACGTTTGTCAAAAATTGGAGCTCAATACAGTAGTGAAATAAATAAGCAACTAAGAAACTTAAATGAATCCAAAACAAAAAAAGTCTTACCATACCATGTCGAAGTTGTATTCGTATTGATGTTGGATTGCATTTGAATCAATACGAAGCCTCCAATTGTTGTTTGCAAAAGCTTCAAAGTGTGTTAATGGTGATCGAAAATGTGTGTATATTTGCTCTCAAGAATTTGAATTTGAATTTGACATGACCTCTTTGCATAAAATTTATAGATTCTTCAATCGTTTTTGAGAAGGAAGAAGGTTGTTTTATAGATTTCATGTTTTCAAATGAACAATCAAGATTCAGTAGTAAAATGTAACAACCCCGGTGTTCTACTTAGTAAAATTTCCAACATTTCATGCTAAGCGAATATTCTATGATGTCATGACATAGCAATACAATTTTTTCTTCCCATAATGTAATTTACATGCATAATTGAAATAACACTATTTCCAAACTTCCATTGCATTCTGTTGATGCCTAAAATTGACAAGCAACAACCTTATGGGAAACTCAATTAATGGGTGGACCAATTGTGCTAAACTAAGTGACCTCTAGGTTTTTTAAAGAAGCCGAATCCTTCTGTAGTTAGGGGGTTTGGAATGGGAAACAAAATTAGATATAAAAATAAAGATCTAACCTAAGGTGATGTGCTAAAATGTAGGTGTGGGCATGGTAAATCTCCCTTTCGGATGGGATTTAAGGGCCTGTTCAACAATCTGCATGTCTTGGAATAATAGAAATCATAAATGAAAACCCAAATAATCTATTCAATAATATAAAATAAATCCCATACACATTTTCTAAGAAGAAGAGTCCAAGACATGGTCTAAATCAACAAACTTATATTGAAATTACAAAAGTTCTACAAATAAACTACTTAGTACAATAATGGCATAGTATAATGTTTTGTCAAATAGCTAAGAAACAGAAAGGTCAAACAATAATGGCATAGTCTGTGAGTCCTATACAATAATAAAAAAGAACAATACAAAAGGCTTGGTGTCTTTTCATAATTTTTCTATATGTTCCGAACTCCTTTTCGGAAAGAAGTAGTATAAATAGAAAATCATCCCACCACTTGAAAGCCAGTAACAAAAAAGATTCCTTGGCAAGAGCAATGATGTACATCACAATGATTTCCCCAGCCTGTTGCAACATAAAATCTGATTTTGAGCCATAGAATGCAGTCGCCTTCGAGCTAGATGCATCCCCTGCAAATGACGTCGGTGGTCCCAGTGCAAAAGCAAAAAATTCCCATGCAGACATGTGTTGCTCACCCATGAAGTCAGTTAGGACACGTGGTGATAAGGTAGGGCTTGTTGTTGATTATTCCTTCCTTGTGATAAAAACCCTCACAAAGAAGACACGTGGAGAAGTCTTCATTACCAATGCTAATTGTGGGGTCTACCAAAAAGTGCTCGTGGAATGATGCTATGTGGCACGTAGGTGGAGCTCAGTAGAGGAGTGAAGGGAAGTAGGATTTCAAAGGCCCATACAGCTAACATGTGGAGGCATGGAGGGGCTCGGTAGAGAAGCAAGGGAGGAAATCCTAGTGAGGAACAAGTGATGGACATGTGGTGATAGCGAGAAAAACTCTTCATAAAGGGGCCCAGAGATATTCAAATATATGGGGTGCGGGTGGAGGCCAAGCAAAATAATATCAACCCAAAGGGAGATAGAGGGATTTTATATCCATAGCTTTTGGCAACTACTAGGGGTGTTTCGCCTGTGGAACGAAGATCCCAAAATTTTTTGGTTCGAAGACCAGAGCCTTATCTATTGGGTGATGGAGTTAGAGTTTTGAGAGTGCGGTCTGCAGAGGAAGCCAATCAGCCTCAGATGGAGTCGATATGGTGCACATATTCTCTTGCACTTTGTGTAGATCGATCACCTCTTTGAAGGGAAACTTCATGGATATCTCGGTCCCAGACTCAAGTTGAAAGAGCAACCGCTCTATCTTATGGGTAACACCTTCAATGTCCTCAATAGTTAGGGGTTGATTGAAACTTTGGAAAGCAGATAAATCTTGTTGCTTCTCTTCAATATTTGTTGCAATGTGCTACACTGTGGCCACCGAATCATTAGAAAGAAACAAGGAGGGAAAGCCCATCTGAGTCAGTTGGGAGAATTTTGCCTGTATGTTGTTCATAGTTCAACCCAGTGTTGCCGAGCAATCGCTAGCATGGAAGATGGATGGATGGAAACAAATGAATTCTTTTGCTGTTTTGGTAGCTGACCTTTGGTCTTCAATCCCTACATTCACCAGGTCCTCATTTGGCACCGTGTACAACTTATCTAGCAATTTTTCTACTTCTGGCACCCTCTCCACAATGAATTGTGGGAACTATTCCATCGTTCCGCGAACCTCCCTTCTCAAACTTGCTACTTCCACCATGAACTGAAGCATCAACTGAAGAGTTAGACAAAAATCCTTGAATTTTTCCCAGTATGAAATATATAGTTGTTTGGCTACTAGAAGGAGGTCTGACTAGGCAGTAGGGGGTTGGGGAGGATTCTTTAAAAGACCAATTTCCACATCCTTCGACCCAACATCCTGCTTCAGTTCTGCAATCCTTTTGTCCGCAATGGAGAGTTGTTCCTACATGGTTCTTAACTCGGTAAGCCATTTTTCCTTAGCCTAGCTTTTGGTTATAGATTCCCTTTCTAGGGAGAGCCTTACCTCCTGGATTTCCTTCTCGAATTGAGCTTGTCAGCCTTGGAAGTCCGTGTCCTTTTGCTACATTTCTTGCTCTAATTGAGCTTGATGTTACCATAACTCTTCAGTCTTTTGTTGCACTTCTCCCTCTACCCGTGCCAACTGGTCTTGTAATTCATGGTTTTTCTGCTATAGTTCAATGATTAGGTTGGGATGTTCGGATTAGAACTTTGCAAGTTCCTCTTGCAGTCTAGCTTATTCCACCTGCACTTGTTGAGACAAGTCTGCAAATTTGACGTCCCTCGCCTTGTCCTTCTTCAATAAGACCTCTATCCTCTCCTTGACATTTTTGAGCTCATCTTCCTTTTTCTTCAGTTGGTGGTCACCACACGCTGGGTCTCCTCCATTAGTTCAACTTTATCTTGCGGTCGGGCTACGCACAGATCAAGTCCCTTAGCATGGATGGTGTAATCTTCACGTCAAATATCCCCTTGTGGTTTGATGAAATTCAAATGCATGGTTGCAAAATGAAATGATTGTTGAGCCTCATTGAAAAGGGTCTGCACCTGTGGCTCGACCAACTTTTTAGCATCTTTGTCCCTTTGCTTCTTGATCCTAAGAGCCCGTGCTGCTCTTGTTTTGTTGCCCTTCGACATAAATTTTGTTGGCGATCTAATCAGCATGCATGCGAAGGGTGCACTAGGAGGAAGAGCAAAAGGGAATGAGAGAGTAGTGGTTCTAGCTGATTTCTTCTTCAGAAGAGAGACTGTTAGTGGGGAGAATGGGGGAATGTTATACCAAGGCCTAGTCTATGAAGCAAAAAAATGACTCATGGGGAGTGGTGGCGGTAGCGGAGCTACATTGGACTCCATTTTTTGGGAAAGCTGGGTCAGAGCTGATGTGATTACAAAAAAAGGGGTGGCAATAGCGGTTGTGGATTGTGCTTCGACGAAAGGTGGAGTAGTCCAGGGGGAGTAAAAGTGAATTTCCTAGCTTGGGAGAATTGGGAGAAACCTCCCGTGTCCATTGCAGTAGAAGTAGAAAAAGAAAGGCTGAAACTTGAAGTGATGGGTGATGCTGAGATAGTAGGAGAAACCAAAGATTGTGAATCAAGAAGAAGGGGGGAGAAAGATAACTGAGTTGCGGAGGACTCCAATCCTTGGCGCATTGTAGGTTCCTGTGAACCTTCTTTGGAAATTGCATCTGTGCGCTACCTTTTGTCCGGTGGGGAATTGTCCACCTCTATGACCTTTGAAGTTTGTTGGGTTACTCTGGCTCTTATTTTAGCCCATATGTGTGTTTTTGAGGCTCTCAAATGCAATATATTCACCCACACCCTTGAAGAATTTTTGCTAGGCTGCATTGTCATTTTTTCCTTCTTCTGCGCTTGGGCCTGTTTTACCTCCCTTCCTTGCGCTATATATTTCTTAGCCTCCCCTGGGCCTATATCCTATTCATCACTGACATCAGTATCATCATATGCTCTATTCCATAGAGTATCGAATCTTTCATCCTTGTCTACCTCTTGGAATGGGCATCAAGGCATTGGGTTTCTTGACGATAAATCTAGAAATCTCTAATCTTTTCCTCACTCCACTGCCACTTCTTGACCAATTCATTGTGAAGGGTGGCCCCCATTTGATGCTTCTCATTAAACTTCACTGAAGGGAAATAGAAATTGAGCCATGTCAGCCTCCTATCCTCTATAGGAATGTGAACCAGGTCTACAAATAGATCATCCTGTTCTAACAGGGGATTCCACCGCTTTTCCTAGTAAGGCCGAGGGTTGTGAGTTACCAGAACGTTTATGTTTGCTAAATCATTGTCTGGGTTATATTGCCATTTGTTGCAAATCAATACTAGCCCCAGATGAGCCAAATTTTCCTCTAGTAGACCATGCATCTGCTTCTTTGCCATAACCACCATTTTGAAGCTCAGTGTGAAGTAGAAAAACCCTTTCTTGTTCTTCCCTTTGCAAAATTTATTGTTAATAACTGACACTTGCCGAAATATCTCAAGGGCCAACACCCTATCTATGACACATGTTGAGAGTCAGAATGGCTCCTCAGTAAAGTCATGCATCTGAATGAATGTAAAATATTCTCTGAGAAACCAATTGCATCTAGGAGTGAAACTCTACATCCACCCTATTTGGTCGGCAGAAAGCTGATAGAGATTGCCATCCTCACTAAAGTCTTGCAGAATTGGAGTCAAGAAACAATTCAAGAATGCATAATAGTCATATGTTGCAGAAAGGAGGGGAGTCCATACATAAACTAGCCTTCTCACTCCCTTCTCATCAAAAATAGCTAACCTCATATGTTTTTTAAAGAATTTAGGGTTCTGGTGTAAAAACATATGAGCAAGGAGAGAAGGAAACCTGAACTTATGCTGTGTTATGTATTCCTTGATTTGGCTCATCATTTCCTAGACAATGACTTCCACAAAGTCATACCAGAATAAGGAATGTTGCTTCCTCAACTGAAAACCCAAACCCAGTTGAAATGCTTCAATGAACTTGTCCTCGTCCATGCTGCAAACAAAAGCCATCATAGAGAAGGCTTCTTGCAAGTCCATGTTAAAAGTATTGTGTGAAACCAAAATTTGTGATAGCTTTTCCAAATCTTCCTGAGGCCTTCGGGTTTCTTTGTTATAAAAATACAGAGCGAGATCTCCGCCTCTCCACTAGTTGTCCTCTTTTTCTAGAGTGAATGACTCCATATTTTTTGCTGTACAGCCCCTTGTAGGGATGCATAACATGTTTCTGATAGCCTCCATGCTGATGTTAACCCTCATCTCCCAACCGTCAATGGCACCGGTATTTGGGTTGAAATTTTGAATGCACTCATGAATTAGCTCTAGACAATAATGCACAAAAGTGACCATTTACTACGGGAGACCGCATAACCATAGCTTGTGCGCCAACTGACATTCGTTAGTGGCCACTTTCATTCTTTCGCAAGTTGATTCCCTAAGACTCTTAGGGTTAGTTTTGAGGGTGGGATCATGAATGTTATCCCATTCTTCCATTATTTGGTTCTGGACCTTGTGATTTTTCTTCTTTTATGTGGCCCATGTGCGAATCCACTTCGGCTTCTCTGGTATCCAAGGCGAAGCATAAGAGGTATCACTAAAAATATTGGCTATGTGTGCCACATGTATGGCGTCAAAAAAGCTTTGGGTCACCTCTCCTTGCACTTCCATCTAGGGATTTTAGGCCATTTCAGGATGCTGTGGATTTCTGCAATGCTCAAACCTACTGCAATTCAATTGTGTTCAACAAATCTACACTCAAAAACTCTTTTCTCTGAATAGAGTACTTAGGAAGCTTTTCACAATGTTATTCTTTCGCATGCAACACTTAACTTTTTCTTACTTAGAGTTGTAGACAATGGTTGCCTTTCTGCATTAAATTCAGCATGTACCGCCAGCTCTGTTGCTCATGGAAAATGAATTTATTTCCATTTTGAAATGATAAGAATTCATAATGATAGTTAGTCATCATGTCCTATGGTGTGATTTCTTGGGAAATTGAGCTGGCGATTGAAGGCGTATAAAAACTTTTGCATGCTTGGCAATTAATATCTTAAAAAGAATGATTAAGACAAAGATGCAATGAGTATTTGAAAAGATTTGAGTTACTCCTTGGAAATTGGAAAATTCTTATGATGCGGCACATTGAAACTTGGCCATGCATACTACCACCTAGGACTGCCACCGGTTTTGGCTACTTAATTACTTCTTAACTTCACACGTAGCAATTCGTACATAGCAGACACAACTAGTTGGGAAATTGGAGCTGGCTCTTGGTGGGATTTTTGAGTTAATACTTGATTAGTATCATGCTTATGGCACTTAAATATCTTGGTTATTTCTATAAATAGACACAAAGGAAATGACAAAATTGCACTTAGTGATTGGGACGAATTAGCATTTGGGTAGTTGGGTAGAATTGGGTGTCATGAATACTCCAATTAGGCTCACTAGTAATAAGTCACATACAACTTTCTTAGGTGAAGTTTCTAACAAGTGTTTGAAGTGAATGATGAAGAACAAGCATTAATTGACTATCATAGTAATGAAGTGGGTACTAGGTAGGGTTTGTATAGAGTACGAAGACTAGTATAGGGTCGATACCAAAATTTTCTCTCATTTTGTTGCATCCTTGCTTGATATACAAGTACCTAAGAAGATGATTTTGTGTTTGACAATGGAGATATTTTCAAAGTGCTACCTTAGTGGCCTTGGTGAGATTGTGACAAATGCAGTCTATGGCCTCAGTCTTCCCACAATGAGAGACCTCCGCAGACACATAGAAGAAGACGTAATGGTGCCATGGGTACCATTTCTGAGCGGGTTCCGCATCTTGTCAATTGGAGAGCATTGTGAGAGGGTCACCCATGCTTTCCATTTCTTGCTACGCTACTACAACGTGGTGCTATTTTATGACATTGACTAGTACATTGACTTTAGGAACTTGGTGTTCCCTCCACCACTCACCATTGCTGCTGTTGATGCTCTTGCTAATGTTGATGCTCCTACTGATATTGATGAAGTTGTCTCTGATGCTGCTAGTAATGCTCCAGCTTGAAGAATGAACTCCTTTCCCCCTTTAAGAATCAACAATTTTCATCTATTTTTTGTATATACACCTAGAAAATGCTTTTAATGCATATACTAAAAAACTGCATAGTATATATAGATATACTTGAAAAGTATGGCCTTAGAGCCATTTTGGAAGTGTAATATCGAAGTATATGAAACCATCTAATGAATATACAACTTTTATTAAATTTTTGTCTCTTTGCACTCTGCTTCCTACATTATGGGTTATGTTTCTCTACTTCAGAAAGACCAGCAGAACAAAAGAACAAAATAAAATTTACAATAATTACACATTTACACAAGCAAAACAATTAATAAAGCTTAATTGAACAATTTGAGGTGGATTCCATTAACTAGAATCCCCAATGCTTCTTTCTCCATCTTTTCTAATTCGAATGTGTTATGTTGCTTGCATTGAATTATTCTAAAAGGGCCTTCCCACAGACTATCAAATTTTTCGTGTTGGCCAGGCTTTGCGACCCTCTCATTGAACTTTAGCACTAGGTCTTCGCATTTTAGACCCTGGTCAGAGGTTTTATTGTCAAACCACCTTTTAACCACTTGTTGGCGGTTATTCATGGCTGTCAAGGCCTTTTCTCTTTTTTCTTGTATCTCCAACAACTTGGCCAACTAGACCTCCATGGCTTCGTTTTGTTCCACCTTTAGAGACTTGAGCAACTATAGTGCAGGAATCTCCATGGAGATGGGAAATAACACTTCCTTCTCATACACTAACTTGTACGAAAAATTCTTGAGAAATTTCTTAGGAGTTATTCAATCTGCCTAGAGCACTGCCTGGAGGTTCTTATGCCATTCTCTTTGATGTTTCGATCTAATTCTTTTAATGAGTCAGATTGAATTTTTAGTAGTCGACTTTGCTAGACCATTTCCCTGTAGGTAGTAGTTTGAAGATTTTTTTAAGAATATGCCATGATTGAGTGCAAATTGATATACCTTTGAACCCAGGAAAGCCTTAGCATTGTTAGAAATGATGGTCTTTGGTGGGTTGAACCTCGTTACCAGTTCTTCAAGAAAATTCACAATCTCTGCCTTCATCACATCTTTTTAGGGGCATAGCCTCAGTCCATCTAGTAAAGTAGTTTGTAGCCATGAGGATCCATTTGTGTCTAGCACTAGAGGTGGGATTAATCATCTTGACGAAATTGAGGCCCCATTGTGCAAAAGGTTCCTCGGTCACTATTGGATTTATGGGAATTGTTGAGTTTTTCCTTCTTCTAGTGAAGAATTGGCATTCCTTGTAGGCCTTAACCAAAGAGTGCGAGTCATTGAATAGTGTAGGCCAAAAATATCCAACACACATAATTTTGATGGCAGTGGTCTTTGCAGAAAAATGTTCACCCATGGGATTGTTATGGAAAGTGTCAAGAATTTTCCTCGCCTGTTTTGTGGTGACACACCGCAAAAGAATGCCATTGAAGTTATTTTTGAAACGAACCCCTTGAATAAGTGAATATCCACTGTTCTGAAATCTATAGAATCTTCTCTTCTAAGAAGGAAGGCCTGACAGATATTTTCTGGTATGCATGAATCTTACTCTATCTACTAGCCAGCAACCTTCAGACTCGAGTTCATTTGTTAGAACAAGCTTGGGTTGCTCCTCTTCAACTTCCATTTCTTCGTCATGTGCCAAATACTCGCACAATCCTCTTGCTTGGATGGTCTTTGTGGGATTGACCTCAATATCATATTTGAGGATCTTAGTGATCCAATTGGCCCTTTTTTCGGTGATTTATTGTTCCATAATGTACTCACACACACTGGAATGCACGACATATACAATCACCTTGTTACAAGATATGAGGTGTCAGAACTTCTTGAGTCTCTTAACAATGGAAAATGCTTTCCTTTTGATGAAGTTATAGTTCATCTCATAATCCTTTAAGGTCTGGGAGTGAAATGCTATCGAATGTTCTCCCTTTCCTTCATCATCTTTTTGGGTTAGAACAATAGCAATGCTGAATTTGCTACTGAATACATATATTATGAAGTCTTTTGATAAGTTTGGATTCACCAACATAAAAGCTGAAGAAATAGCATCCTTAACCTTTTCAAAGGCTTCTCTAGCTTTCTTTTTCCATTTGAAAAACTAATTCTTTTTGAGCATTAGGGTGATAGGTCTAATTATTCCTGCAAAATCAGAAATTATTTTTCTCACAAAATTTACCTTTTCTAGAAAGGATTGAACTCCCTTCTTATTGATTGGTAGGGGGAGCTCTCTGATTGCCTTCACCCACTCCAGATCAATTGCAATTCTATCTTTGGACACTACATGTCCCAATAGTTTTCCTTGCGACACTCCAAAAACACATTTTTTCGGGTTCAGAGATATCTCAAACTCCTGGAATTTTCTAAAAACCATTTCTAGGTGATCAAAATGATCATCCTTAGTCTTAGAGAATACCGTAAGATCATCTGGGTAAATCAAGATGATTTTATTGATCAAATCCCTAAAAGCAATATCCATTGCCCGTTGGAAGGTGGCTCCCACATTTGAGAGTCTGAAAGGAATTTTTGCATATGAAAACATTCCCCATTTGGTAGTGAACGTTGTTTTGTGTCAGTCCTCCTCTTTTACCTAGATTTGGTTGTAACTAGAGAAGCCGTCTAGCAGAGAATTTTTTTTTGATCTTGCCACAGTTTGCAAGATATATTCCATAGAAGGCAAGGGGTAGTGGTCCTTCAGGGATGCTCTATTCAGATCTCAGAAATCAACACATAGGCAGATGTGTTTGTTCTTCTTTTAGACTAGAACCAGGTTGGATACCCATGTATTGTGCTTAATTGAGAAGATGATCTGGGACTGAATTAGCTTTGTCAGCTCTTACGCCATCAATGCCTCAATCTTTGGATTAACCGGCCTTTGCTTTTGGCAGATTGGTTTTGCACCTTCCATCAGATCTATAGTATGTTGGATGATTTTGAGATCGTATCCCTTTAGGTCATCATATGACCAAGCCATTACTCCTTTATATTTCACACATAAATGGATGCATCTTTCTTTATCATGATGCAGGACATCCTTCTTGAATTTAAGCTTCCTTCCATCTTTGACTTGAAGGTCTACATAGTCACTTTTGTCTGCTACAAAATTCCTTTTGTCATTTCTTGCATCATCACAATCAAATAGGTTTTCAAGAGTGACCAATCCTTTGGGAAGCTTGTTGGACCTTAATTGAATAATTTTCCCTTCATAGGGCTCGACAATTTTCAGTTGGAGTTGCTTAGCGAACTCTCCCAACTGTTGGAGAAATGAGGTGATGTGTTCATCACTTTTGAACACTTGCCAACTTTGATCATTATATAGGATTTTCTATCAGACAATCACTCATATAGAGTGTATGTTATGAATTAAGTCAAAAGCAGGATCAAACTAAGATCTGATTGTTGCCATGCGATCCACATCTGCATTTTTCTCTTTGGGCACTGTTTGGATATTGAAGGCTTCAAATATTTCAATAAGATCCCAGACTCTATGTCTATAGGATCTTATGCAGACATTCTTGGCTGTGGAAATCCCCTGGACTTGATTGACCACTAGCTCAGAGTCTCTGAACACCATTATTTGTTTAATGCCCATCTGCTTTGCAAGGCTTAGACCTTGCATTAGGCCTTTGTATTCATCTTCATTGTTTGAACAAGTGAACTAGAAGTGAAAAGAATTGAGTGTATTTTCATTGGATGGGGATGTCAAACATATCCTAACTCCTGTGCCAACTTTGCATCTCACTCCATCAAAATGCAACATCCATATCTTTGAGACTAGAATATTCTTAGATTCCTTCACGATCTTTAGGATCACTTGATCTTAATCATAGATGACACAAGTCCCCAATCCGGTGGCATGATAATTTCCAAAAGGATCAATGTCTATTTATTCACTCAAGAGGGACTCCTCTGAATCAGTTCGGTCTCCAGTCACCTTCTCATCCTCTAGTAGCTCAGTACAATACATTTCATCTTTGGTGAAAGAGGTATGAGTGGCCTCAAATTTTATCATAGCTTCATCGGCCACATGTTCTGAATGTAGAGGTTTAGACACTATCTTCATTTTAGCTCCATGTTTGGTCCTAAGGATCAAGTGTGACCAATCCAAAGAAAGATGTCCACCTATCTTGGAAGTGAATTCCTGGGATAATCAAAGATCGAACATGGGGGGAACGTCTATGATCATGGTATCTTGTGGAGCTGTGATGCTAGGGCAGGAGAATACAGTTAAGGGGAGGTCCTTAATGACACCTACGGTTTCAACCTTGTTCCCATCAAGCTGCATAACCCCTCTATTTAAAGGTTCATAGCTAAGGCCTAAGGCCTCAACTATTTGCTTGGGAATGATTGTAGTGCTAGTGTTAGATTCAATCATGGAATTGTGCAATAATTTCTTCCCCATAATAAGAGTTAGGAAAAAAGGTTTCAGTTTCGGCTTACCTCTAACTTTGGCAAAGACTTCCCCTACACTATTTGTGAGGAATTTGGCCGAAGGTGATGAATCAACGACCTTTGCCTTGAGTGATTGTTCTGTTGGCTCAATGATTACATCTTCTAGTAGGGCCTTCTGTAGTAATGACTTCTACTCCAGAATAGCTAAGATATCCCAAAGGGACACATTAGCAAAGGATTTTTTCAATTGCTCCACCACGTTGAAAGGTGGAAAATTCAAAGGCTTCTGTTCCTTAGCCCTTGTTATAACAATTTCCCTTCGCAACTGAAATTGTTGTGCAACTACGGAGGTACTAGGAGTTTGGTCAAAGACACCTTTGGGCTGTGGGATGACTGGTTTTCTCATGAATCTCCTCTTAGAGTGAGTGTTGTAATCAGATTGCACTTGTGGTGCTTTCGATGTGGATATATCATTTGCAAACAATGCCTCTTCTTCTTCCATCCATGAGAAGAGCACGTGGTCAGGAGCTATATCCATTTCTTGCTCCAGGGACATCCCTTACATTTGTGCAATGAGTACCATGTTTTCCATCTGGGGAGAGGCATATACATAACCTCCAAGGTTTGATGCCATGCCTTGGCTATGCTATTCCTCCACCTTTTGTTGTAGGTTGCCACATGGGCAGTTTCGGGGCATATGTGCATTGCTGCAGCAGAAGCACCAGGGATTGATGTCATCGGCGAGATTGTTTTGCCCCACCGTCAGTTCTCTACTCAAGCTTGGGTGAGAATTCTATAGTAGAGTAGGGACTGGCACCATCTTATTAGTTGTTTGAGTTCGTGGACTTATGTGTGGGCCTCCTTAGAATTGATTTTTTTGGTAGGAAAATCTTCTGCCTTCATAATTTTGGTAGTTTGGCTTTGGAGGCGCGGACTGATTCTACTTGATGGTAGTTATTTCATTTGAGATGGTTCACAATAGCTCCTTGATGTTTCTCATCTCATTGTTTGAAGATCCAGATGCGGAAGCAACATTTTGTGGTGTGCTCGAATATGTGTACATGGATTGGGGAGGAGTGGGCGCACTGGTAGATGCTATCTCCTCAATGAGAGCTGATATATCTGGAAATATAGGCATAGTGGGCTGAGGCGGTAGCTTTTCAACGTCAATCAGGTTATTCTCTACCTTGACAACAATGCTGTATGCATCCGATAGAGTGGTCCCACCAAGAGACTGTATCATCATCGAGATGTCGACATTAATGGATTTCAGGTAGAACATGAATTCCAACTCAGCTAGCAGGTGGATAATAACCTAGATCCTCTACCAACTTGTTTGGAATCAAGCGTTGAAGTGAGTCATGGCTTCATATGGGGCCTGCTTTATCGTCACTAGCTACTGATATAGCGAAGAATGATCTCCATTATTTGAAAACCTCTTGTAGAAAGGATCTTCGAGCTGGTCCCAAGTACCAATAGTGTTAGCTTCTAGAGTACGGTATCAATCTAGTGCCTTTCCCTTCAAAGAGGTTGCAAGAAACCTTAGAGTGACATTTTGGTTGGTGACACCATGCACCAAAAATACATCTACCACATCTTGTAGATGGTCGGATGGTGTCTTCGAGCCTTCTTCATTGAACTTTGGAAAAGATTTTAGTGTAGAAGAAGGGATAGGAGCCCATACAACTAGTGCTACTAGTGTTATAAAGGGGCTTCTGACATCCCATGCCACATAATTTTTGTTAGCAATTGGCAACATGGTTGGTGGAGGGATCGAAACGTTTCTGGGATGAGCTCTAGTTCATACTGTTACTAGTAGTGGCACTAGCAGGAAAGGTTTATTCGCTGTTTGGGATCTAGTAATAGGTTGATGGATCATACACCCACTTTGAATTTAGATACATTAAAAACAAGTCCCACCAGGCTTACCAGAAAAAGAAACTGTTGATGCCTAAAATTGACAAGCAACAACCTTATGAGAAACTCAGTTAATGGGGGGACCAATTGCACTAAACTGAGTGACCTCCAGGTTTTTTAAAGAAGCCAACTCCTTTTGTAGTTGGGGGGTTTGGAATGGGAAACATAAGTAGATATAAAAAATAAAGATCTAACCTAAGGCGATGTGCCAAAATGTAGATGTGGGCACAATAAATCTCCCTTTCAGATGGGATTTAAGGGACCCCTTTAGCAATCTTCATGTCCTGGAATAACAAAAATCATACATGAAAACCCAAATAATCTATTCAATAACATAAAATAACTCCCATACACATTCATTGCGAAGAGGAGTCCAAGACATGGTCTAAATCAACAAACTTATATTGAAATTATAGAAGTTCTGCAAATAAACTACTTAGTACAATAATGGCATAGTACAATGTTTTGTCAAATAGCTAAGAAATAGAAAGGCCGAACAATAATGGCACAATCTGTGAGTCTTATACAATAATTAAAAAAATAATACAAAAGGCTTGGTGTATTTTCACAATTTTTCTATATGTTTCGAACTCCTTTTCAGAAAGAAGAAGCAATATAAATAGAAAATCATCCCACTGCCTAAAAGACGATAACATAAAAGATTCCCTAGCAAGAGCAATGTTGTTCATCACAATGATATCCCCAGGCCATTGCGTTTGAAAAGATTCTAAGCCATAGAATGCAGTTGCCTTCAAGCTAGATGCATCCCCTGCAAATGATGGTGGTGGTCCCAATGTAGAAGTAGAAAATTCCCATGCAGACATATGTCACTCACCCATGAATTTAGTTAGGACACATGGAGATAGGGCGAGACTTGTTGTTGATTCTTCCTTCCTTGTGATGAAAACCCCTGTGGAGAAGACATGTGGAGAAGTCTTTGTTACCAACATTGATTGTGGGGTCTACCAAAAAGTTCCCGTGGAATGATGCTACGTGGCACACGGGCGGAGCTCAATATAGGAGCGAAGGGAAGCAGGATTTCAAAGGCCCACATTGCTGACACGTGGAAGCATGGCGGGGCTTAGTAAAGAAGAAAGGGAGGAAATTCATGTGAGGAACGCGTGGCGGACAGGTGGCAATAGTGAGCGAAGCTCTTCAAAAAGGGGCCTACAGATATTCAAATATATGGGGTGTGGGCGGAAGCCAAGAAAAATAATATCAACTCAAAGGGAGCTAGAGGGATTTTATATCCACACATTCCATTGTAATTTCATAAATCTTCCAAACAAATAGATATCATATTGAATGAACTCAAGTATAACATTCATAATTACATCCTTCCATATTAATGGGTGTATGATATGTACATAGCTCCTCTGAGCTTTATCTAGAAATAGCTATACAAATTGGTCCTAATGTCGCCGCATGGATGCATACATTCTGGATGTCCCTAATTATTGGTGCAAAAACTCTAGTTGTCCCTGATACTAGCACAAACATCTGCAAACTTAAGCCGCCAACTGATGAGGAGAAGCATCACTCAAGCACTTTTCCACCAACCACAGACTCATATGTGGTCGCCCACACATCTATCATTCGATAGATGGCCCTACCCTTCGATGAAGAGATTGGTTGGTAAACTTTGTATCAATAGCCTATCTAAGCTTAGTGTTGTGTCCTACATGACTAGAACTTGTAAACCCACAATCTGGAACTAGCATGCATACATTTGGATCACAGTGAATTTGATAGTGTAAACAGTGGCTACTTACACTACTTTGGCCAAAGTGTTCTCACTCAGTATAATCAAATGAAGGCCATTCTATTCACATACACTTCTATAAGCTTGGTTTGGATCTTGACCGTTCATATACTATGCCTAGGTAATTTCCTTCCCTAGGTAATCCCTAACCTTGGAAATAACCTATTTCCATCTCCAAGAACTCTATGATATCTTATGGATATTCCCATCCTTGGTATAAGCTTTCCTAGTCCACGAGTTAACTTAACATAGACAACCATTCACTACAAAAGACAATCTAGTTCCAAGTATAACTTTATAATCTAGAGAGTAGCTAAATAAGCTTCTTCTATTCATAGGTTAATTATTTATAAATGACTGACTCTAATCAATATTATATCATACTATAAGTGGTTCTCTTCAAGAGAATAGCCACATCAGTGATTGACCTCAATCGAAGCATAATCATAGCAATAAATGCTTCTCTTTGAGAGTGTAACCCTTTTAATAAAAGAGCTATTCAAAGTAGAGTCTTGTCAACAATGTGACTTCATTTCAAGAGTGTAAAGTAATTAACCAAGTAGCTATTTTAACTCATTAGGTAATCCCATCTATGTTTCCAAACATATAGAATTCTATAAACTCATGTGATTTACACAACCACATGGGCGGGTCTCAATCTTAATATTCCCTTCCCAATCTTAGGATAAACAATCCTAGGAGTAGACACTAGCTATCCTAGTTAAATAAATAACCTAGCTAAGAGTAACACTCATGCTTAATCATATCTACTATGTAACACTTATGATAAACACAAACCTCCTATTATGGAGTACATACAAGCAAACCATAAAAATAACATAATAGCTTCTAATTCCTTTTCCAAGCATTACTATTTTCCCTACGCAAGTACTCATAATAGAGAATTCAAAGCAATCATGGAAAACAATCTTTCAAAAGCTGAAATAGTAAATGAAGAAAATATCCTCATGCTTTTTTTCACTTATCCAATTGATTGACTATAAATCAGTTTCCTACAACAACAACTAGCTTATTCTTGACTCCTTTAGCTATGCCATAGTAACCTCCCTCACTCAAGTTGATATTGTACTTTACTCAAAATGCTAACACTCTCACAAATAACGGCAACTCTCATTCTCTCTCAGATAACATAAAATATTGGAGGTATGAATTGTAGAGAAGAATGTATAAAATACTGAGCATAAAGCATGTGGGATGCGTCCCAAACAAGAGAGTTTTCTCTACTATTTATACAATAGCAAAGAGGCTTATCATACTAAAAATTAGGAATAAGTGTTGACATCAAAGACCATGCAAAACCACTCACCCCACATAGCTAAAAGGTGGTACACAAAGAAGAACATACTTAGCCAAACAGTACTACAGATCAACCTCCTTTGGTGACAACAGTGAAAGACTATTTCAAAACAACACATGATGATAAAGTGTAATTCAAATTGCTCTCACAAATAACATCTACAGTGAATAGGATTCATAAGGTGGCACCAGGATAAATAGCTCTTCCCAATAGTTGGTAGGGTTAACTATATATTTAAATCAATCAATATCAAATATGTAACACATAGAGAAAATTAACTTAGTCTCATTTGAGTCGACTCTCTTTATTTATCAGATTGACTAATTCCACCACTTGCTGTACATTCTCTTGATTTTTTGTTGATAATTACCAAATCACAAGGTGTTTAAAGAGTTTACTAAGTCAAAGTTATTCCTCACTAAGGCATCGACTAAGTCTCCTCCTCATATTGACTTAATGCTGCAAATTACTTTACTATATTCTTGTTCCTTTATGCATGGCAACATGAGTAATACTAGGCCTCTCAAAGTACAGTCATAAGTAATATAATTGACATTTGATTTAAGTTAAATAATCAACCTTTATCATTGTTAATGATAGTCGATTTTCATGCAAGTGATAATATTTAAATATATATATATATATATAATATCAAATATACATATATATAATATCAACGATATATATATATATATATATATATATATATATATATATGATATATATATATATATATAATATCAACGTAGTATATATATATATGCATAGTATAGATATATATATATATATAGTATATGCATATATGTATTTATATATATAAAGATATATGTGGCAGGAGAGAGAGATAGTGAGAGAGACAGGAAAGGATATATATATATTTAAATATATATTAATATATATATATATATAATATCACATATACTTATATATAAATATCAACATATATCTATATATATGTATATGTGTATATATATATATATGTTAATATTTATTTATATATATATCATATGCCAACTATGTATGTATACATTCGATATACAAATAAGTATGAATGAGTAAACATTCGTTCATGATAATAATAACCCTGTCGACTATATATATATATATATTCTTATCCTCATGATATATACTCATTCTATATTTGGATGTATAACTCTTTTATCATATTTTGTAAATAATAATACATGTGTATATTCATACACATATACTTATATAATATATATATGTACACTTCTCTGATAAGCATTAATGCTTACGAGTGTATTTGTATATATATATATATACACTTTTGAATAGCATAAATGCTTATGAGTGCACCTGTACATACAGACAGCGTACAGCCACCTACAGAGACATGACAGTCACAACCACCAATACCGAAACGACACATACATATACAGTTGGAAGCATATGCTACTACAAACAACCATTGCCACATACACACATGGCTACACCATATATATATATGCATATCGCTGATATTTATATATATATATGAATGTTTACTGTTTGATATTTTGCTTAGAGCATTGAATAAGAAGAGATATTGGTATTAAGATATATATATATGCATATATATATATATATATATATATATATATATATATATATATATATATATATATATATATGCATATCTATATATATATATATATGCATGCATATATATATATATCATATGCCAACTATGTATGTATACATTCAATATACAAATAAGTATGAACGAGTAAACATTCACATGATAATAATAACCCCGTCGACTATATATATATTCTTATCCTCATAATATATACTCATTCTATATTTGGATGTATAACTCTTTTATCATATTTTGTAAATAATAATACGTATGTATATTCATACACATATACTTATATAATATATATATGTTTGTGTGTGTATGAACTATATATATATATATACACACTTCTTTGAATAGCATAAATGCTTACGAGTGTATTTGTATATATATAGATATACAAGTGTATACATTATATAGAGATATGATAGTTAAGTAATCCATTCATTATTGAATGATTATGAACACATGATTATGCACACAATAGCATCATATATACATATATGCATATCTATACATATGTTGTCATACTCATATGGATATCCCATTATATCCAACATATGCACATATCAACATGTGCATATATATGCATATAAGCGTATATCCCAAACATGCATTCAACCAAATAGTCAAGCATAATAAAACAAGGAAGAACTCATAAGCTTAAACGGATAAACATCACCCAATAATGCACTCGATAGTAAAAAAGACCTTGACTAATGTAGACACATCAAACTAAGGATGACTTACCAACCTCCCACTTCTATGTCTAGAATAAACCATTCTAGTGTGAGTGTGTGTGTAAGGTCAGATAGGTTACGTTATTGGTTATTCGACCAATCACTTCTCTTGAGTGATACTTCCCCTTCGCCTAGAGGAGTGAACCTATCCCTGCAACCAACTCATCACACTTGCAATGGTAGTTAGACATTCACAATAAATCCATATGCATCATAACTTAAGCATATTCATAAAGGAATAAATGTAAACATATTTACTCTTCAAAGCTATATTAAGCATTTATCAATACTTTCACATAATACCTATTCCATTATTCCATTCTTTTAGTAAACATATCAAACTCATGATTGCATTTACCATCTTATTTACCTGTGAAGGTAAAAGTAAAACAGTAATAAAAAAATGGGATGTAACATACTTCCCTCTTGTGAATCATCATCCCCAATGATTTAAAACACTTTAACATCAAGATAAAGTCAAATAAATTTTTTACTTACCATTCTCAAAATATGTAAGAATCATAAAACATTCTTCCTATGTAGCATCACTCCTTGCAATCTTTTCCTTCTTGGGATGTGCCTCGAGTGTCCTTGTTAATGTATAGGGAAACTTGTATGCCTCATACATTCTTACTCTCCCAAAGAGCTTATGTGTCGTATTCACAATATTTCATATGTACATCCCATGTAAAATAATATCTAAATAAGACATGACACCTAAACTATAGTGACTGGAAAACATGTTCTCATTGGCCCACAAATTTATCTTTGGTATAATCCAAATAGATAAGGAATGTCGATGCATTGTACACTACACCGTGGGTCCCATCCTTTTCTTTGGTATTTACACCTTGGAAAATTTAGAAGCTGAGACTATTAATCACTTACACATTCTTTTTCCTTAATCATAAAAGTGATGTTCTTGACTAATTGTCTGTCTTGAGCATAACATTGCTCTTGGAAACCTGCCAAATTCTGATACTACTTCATACTTAAGCTTTGTATCGACGAAGTTTCATCGATCTCTTTGATCTATTACTCCTTTTTGAAAATCTATCAAGTCTAAGGTTATTCCTATTTCTAAGCCTATTTCAGCCCTATAGGGTTTCAACCCTCTTTTCCATATAATGGATCAAACCTCAATGCTAGAAGTTAATAAGTATTCAACAAATCATTCAAGATTTGGTTTACCACTTTTACCTATTTAGCTACAATAATATATTGCACATTCACTCAATTGAATGTCTCATAGTATGATTATGGTTCACACAATGCTATCATTATTTTCTCATTCACAACTGGACAAACTTCTCAGGAATACTAAGCAACTACCTCACACAATATATTTTTTAGGATTGAAATCCCATAAATCAATTTTCCAACCAATGTTGGTTACCTTGATGAGTCTATCCACTAGAATATTATGTTAGTTTCATCGACATAGACATGTTGATCTGTCTTGTGTTCTACCATTCCCCCTTTGGAATCTCAAGACAATACACATGTCCTGCTGATGATGACATCCTATCCTCATTTCCTAGCACACTAGATAATAACTTGCTGCATACTTTGCAACATCTTACTCTATCTTTTTCCAGATTATCGTGGTTCCTCATCCGACAATAACTTTGTCATTCCAATGCCCTAACCATGACATCAATTTCCTCATTCTATTCTTGAATCTTCCAAAATTTTGGGTATGTAGGCTCTTTTACATCCCATAATAGTCTATTCTTTGACTAAATAAAAACCTATTTTATGGTCTTACACTACCTTTAATTCCCAAGTTATAATGGTTAGGAGTTTTGCAGAGATAAATCTCCTTTATCTTAGGACATCCAATCTTGGATTTCTTTTGTCCTTGGATCCTTTCCAAAGATGTAATCAATATTTCAACTCAATCTAACTTTCCCGATAAGATTTGGTATTAATTTCAAGTATTAATCCTTGTTCAATCATGTTGGTTCCTAGAAGATATTGCCTACCTAATGTCCAAGCATGAATGTTTCTATAATAATTCCAATTCATGGGTAATCTAGATCTTTCCTTACCTATTCCTTAGGCCATGATCTTTCCATTCATGATCAAGTAATTTTCCTATCCTTTCCTAAGGCAACCATGATAATATCATTTGATTTTCCAATCAAACATATATAAAGTATTGAGCGATAATATTCCTTTCTCATTGGTCACAATTCTTGACCTTTTTACTATCTTCCAATAACTCCAATACTTCATTCTTATGGTCATGAAATATATTTACATAATTACTTATGAAGAAGTCAAAAGTTCTTCCAATCGAAAATATGTTGACAATCTTCTTTGAATGGGGTACTTTATCTAAGTCAATCCACTTTCTTTCTTCCCCCCTTAGTGTTTCCACAACATTCGATCCACTCAAAGTTGACTCCTAGCAAACACTTGCTTCCTTAAAATGATTTTTCATTCTTTGTTGTTGGCTTTCTATTGCCTTTTTCTTGCCTTAATGGCATGCTTTGAATATACTTATTCCAAAGTTATATTCATCACCAATTTCTAATCTCATAGATTCAACATTTTGGATTGTCCAATAAAAGATCTAATAAATACTCAACAACTTACAAGCTAAGAGGCTCTCTATTATTCCAATTCTCCTTCCAATATCCTTTTTGTGGAGGAATATCCATACCCACAAAGCCTCTTTGGTTGATGTACCTTTTAACTTAAAGCGTTGTTTCCTTACAACTTCTATTGATTTAACACATAGTGCCATATTGCATTCCATTTTCTTTTGGAACCTCTAAACATATGTTGATTTTTATAGACATGTTAGTGAGTTCATCTTATACCCCAACCAATCTATGTACTATCCAACCTTTGGTTAGGCCAACCTGATTTACTTTTTAAGGTTTCTTTCCTACTATAGACACTAAAAATTGTCTCAGGCTTGCGATTTCTAAATTCTCCATCATTTCCCTTTTTGTCTTTGATAATTAAATAATTTTAATTATTTAATTATTTTCTAAAGTCATAATTCTTCTATTAATTAAATAATTTTAATTATTTAATTAATTCATTTTCTATCTTTATTCCTCCCTGATTAATTAAATAAATTTCGTCACTAATTAAGTCCTTTTCTTTCTAAAATTGAATAAATTCTTATTTATTTAATTTTTATCCACCTTCCACTATAATTAAATAATTATTTTAATTATTTAATTATTCATTAGCCTTTTCTCTCATAAATTAAATAAATTTTATTTATTTAATTTGGTCCACTCTCTTGAATTTTGAATTAAATCATTACTTAATTCAAAATGATTCTTTTTCTCACATTCTTCTATAATTAAATAACATCTTTAATTATTTAATTATTCATTGGTCACCTAGATTAAATAATTTTTATTATTTAATTTCTCCTATCACCTCTTTATCTGTGTCAATCTTATCTTCCACATCAAATCTTATCTCTTGACATCACATTTAATCATAGCCCTTGATTGAATTATCTCATAATTCAATCTCAACCCTTCA
>VDFB02281492.1:1074229261-1074474397 GCA_007258455.2 Sequoia sempervirens | reverse complement strand
TGTTTCTATGTAGTAGTTTTTAAATTCATTTTGTTGGTATACTCTATAATTAATAGTTTATATAGTGTACTCTCTCTATACATGATTTTTAGCAAGATTGGGGACACTAATAGAACCTTCATTTATTTTTTTAAAAAGACTAAGAAATGTATGAAAATTTGACAACATGAAAACCATGAAAATAAAAGTGAAAATAAAAATTTAACATAGTAAAATGGCCAATCATGTGCCAAAAATGAAAAGAACCATTTGTTGTTACTCTAATATTTCAACCACCTACTAAATTACCAATTGCATTTTATAAATGTATCATGTAAGGAGCACAATATTGGGAATCAATGTGAATGATTCTCATCAAGAAATTAGAAAAGCTTTGAGATTGAAGGACCCAAGCTCTTTGTAGGTTTTCAATGAAGATTTAATTAGCCACTAATAGGAACAATAAAAAATAGATAAATGTGAAAATAAATCCAAATCTCTAAGAGTGTTGTGCTAAGAATTACATACACATCTCATAAATTTCAATAGAGACATGAGACACATTTATAGAAATAAAGGAAAGAAATATCTATTTAGATAGTTATTAATCTAAAAAAGATTAGGACCTATATATGTACTTCAAGAGATTAATAAAAATAAGTTTTTATTTATAATTTTTAAATTTGATAATTTTGAAATTATCATAGATGTAAAGTAAAGATAAAATATTTTTCAACAAAACAAATAATGTGATTAATCAAGAATAACATGATATTGCAAAAATATAATAAAATAAAGAATAGCCATAATTGTACATAAGCCATCAAAAGTCTAAATATACCTATCTTTATAAAAAAATAAAAATCTTTAAAATGACTAAAAATTATTAAAACTTATTAAGCTCCATGACAAAACACTACCTTCCATATAAAGAGTATACAACATGATACTTATAGAAAACAAATTATGTAGGATACCAAAAAATTGTTAAAAAGATAAGATAAGATAAAATTATAATGAAATTAATCATATTAATTTCATAGTTAAAAAGATAATTCTATGGATCTTTAAATATACATGATATATAATAATCTTTAAATCTTTATTTAAAAAAAAATAAAATTATATTTTATAAACTTATACATTAAAATTTTTTAATATTTAAGTTATACTAAAATCTAAGATGTTCAATATTCATTATTATTTTTAAATTATGTGTGATTAAAGATATATAATTATATTTATAAGATTTAAATTCAATAATGAACTTAGAAAATATTAAATCAATCAAAATTGTTTGTATTATCCAAAATACTATATAAGTAAATTATAAACTATTATAATATAATATTTAAATTTTCTATTTCAAATGTTAAATAATTCTAATGTTAAATTTTTATAATTATAAACTTTACCTTTTAATGATGTTAGTAAGTTTTTTAATTAAAATTAGTTTTTCAGCATATAGTAACATACCTAGATATATTCACCAAAATCTATTATCTATTATTGATTATGTAATTTTGTATGTATAATATATTTTTAAAAAAATAAAAATATATTTTTGAAAAAAATATATATATTTAAAAAAATAAACAATATATTTTTTAAATTAGAAATATATTAGAAATATTTTGAATGTATTCAACTATGAAAATATGATTTTTTTTTTAATATACCATTAACATCACTAGTTGCCCTAATTTCTCCGCTTTTGCTCATTTTTAATGAATTTCCCTTGGCCTTGTCAAATATTTCATTTTAAATGTTTTGCTTTGGAAGCAATGAAACATTTAAAATATATCGCACAAAAATTTCCTCGGGCCCCACCTTGTACAGTCCACGTGGCAATCACCCGTGATTTCACAATCAACCAAAGCACCATCGCGGGATGGCGGGGAACGACTCAGATCATAGGACAGTTGATGAACAGTCATGCAAATTTGATCCCCATATGGGACACGTGTCGCCTGTTCGCGATATCGCCATCCTACAATTCCCAATCATGGGATGGCAGGCAACCATTAATCTTGAAGGCATTTTGATCGACGGCAGCGTGAATTTCATCCTTCTCAAAAATAAAACATTCATTAAAGGGCAAGGGGACATTACTAGGCAGATGGAAAACAATGACATTACTTAGGAAAATAAAACCCGCAGAGGAAATAAAATATTAAGACCAAAGGGACCAGGCCTAGATGGAACGATGGGGCATAAGATGTTTTTAAAACCCTTCAAAAAAGGTAACGACGAAATAGATCCGATAAGGCGATTAGGTAAACCTAAAGGGTTTAAAGATGAATAAAACTAAAACCAGCCAGAAATTTTCGCAGATAGCGACATAGGGAATGGAGTGAAACATTAGGAACAAAATTTGAAGTTCCATCGGTACAAGCATTGGATAATTTTATATTAATAGTTTGTCCTATTACAAATATAAAAGGTGAGCACAATAAATAACATGTATTTTCCCATTAAATGTGAAGGATTTTCAAAAAGTTATAGTGTTCAACTATTGGTCCATTTTTGTTCAATATAAGTTGTATTTTAAGTCATTATGTGTTATTTTTATAAAATAGAACACAGAGAACAAAACTTTGAAGTTCCATCACTACTCAACCATAACCCTAAACCCTAAACTATTAACCCTTAACCCTTAAACCCCAAACCCTTAAACCCTCTACCCTCTCTCTCTCTCAAGTCTCTCCCTCCTACCCCCTCTCCCTCTCTCAGGTCTCTCTCTCAAGTCTCTCCCTCCTACCCTTCTCTCCTCTCTTAGGTCTTTCCTCCCTCCCTTCCCTTCTTCCTGCCCTCCTCTCTCTCCATTATCTTCCACCCCCCCCTCCATTCTCTCCCTCTCTCCCCTTCCTTCCTCCCCTTCCTATATCCTCTCTCCCTCTCTCCGTCTCCCTCCACCTCCCTCCTTTCCATCCCTTCCTTCTATCCATCTACCCTTTTCTTCCCCCTCCCTAATTCTCTCTCTCTCTCCCCTCTTCCCTCTCCCTCCCCCCCTCTAATTCTTTCTCATATATATCTCTCCCTTCCTCTCTCCTTTCCCTCTCTCTCTTGCCCACCCTCCACCTCCTAATTGCTCTCAGGTATATAGAGAGGAGTAAGAGAGAGATAAAAAGAGAAATAGAGATAGAGATATAGAGTAGGAGAGATGGAGGGAGAGATGGAGTGAATGAGAGAGAAAGGGGGAGAGGGAGAGATAGCTCAATAGATAGAGGGGGGAAGAGGCGGGAGTGACATAGATAGTGGGGGATATAGAGAGCGACAGGGAGAGATATATCAATCACCCTCCCTATATCTCTTTATCTCTCTACCCCTCTATATCTCTTTGCCTCCCTTTCTATTTGTATGTTTGTCATTATCTTTCTCTCTATATATATTTTCTTCCCTATATTTATCTTTGTCTCCTTAACTATGCAATGGGTACATTGAAGAGGTCTTAAAGGAGAACTATCATATCTTTAATCAAATGACATGCTACCTTGAGCATAACTCCCCGAGGACACATGCCATCCTTAGATTGTTGACATGAAACAACCAATCAAAATTTAGTTTCTCTCTCTCATATTAATATATATTACTATTATATTAAATATATATTATATTAATTATATTTTGTATTATATAAAAATATACTTATTATTAATTATTAATTATAATAATTTTATACGTATTTAATAATTTTGTTAAATAATATAATATCTAATTATAATAAGTTGAATAATTATATTATTTATTATGTAAAATATAGCTAATATATACTTAACTATATTGTAGAATATTAAAACCTAGCTAAATGGCACCAAAATTTTGAACTTAATTAACATACTATAAAAGCTAATGAAACCAGGTTATAGCTCGTCAAATTGGAGAAGTGAAAGGTCAATGCTAGGGCCGAGGAAGAGTTTGGAGTAGTGAAAACAAGGTCAATGCCAGCGCCGAGGAAGAGTTTGGAGGAGTGAAAACAAGGTCAATACTAGCGCTGAGGAAGAGTTTGGAGTTAAAACAAGGTCATTACCAGTGTCGACGAAGAGTTTGGAGGAGTGAAAACAAGGTCAATATCAGCACCAAGGAAGATTTTGGAGGAGTGAAAACAAGGTCAATACCAGCGCCGAGGACGAGGTTGAGGGCACTCACAGAAAATCGACGACCAAGGGGAAATGAGTACTGTAAGTTTAGCACCCCCATTCTCTTTAACCTTCAATTTTCATGCCTAGTTTCCAAAGATCTTCTCATACATTGGCACCCCAATTCTCGTAAAATGGTATAAGATAAGACAAAAAATAAAATAGCTTATACAGAACATATCCACCTACAATCCCATTCAAGCATTTTAATTAATTCCTTGAATTAAACCTAAAACAAGAATCATACACACCACAATAGTGAGATGAACGAAATAACCCTTGATCATTTAATTCAAAATTTAGATATGCTTGTACAATGGAGAGACATGAGTTTGAATTAATCATATCAATTCAAATGCCAGTACTATCATAAAACATCAAATCCCCATGAATTAAAAACCTACTATAGAATGACTCAAAACCTAAATTGCATTTTCCCTAAAACCATTAGACTTTACAATTTTCTCTGCAACTTCATCTAGGCTCGACGAAAAATATCTAACTTGCTAACCCGTACTTCTGGCCTTGAAATCCTTCTTATAGAAAAAGCAGGAGCAAACAAGCATCGGGCCAGAAAGCACACGTGTCACCAGCCAATTGGACTGCCTTGTACTCTTCATCAATTGGCCAATCAAAAGTGATCACCTCATTCACCTTGACACTATAAGGTTTGTACTTAACTGCCACCTGATTCGCTTCTCTTTCAAAAGACTCCAAGAATGAGCTGGTGCTAATGATTTTGTCCATACAGCTCACCAATATATCATAATATGAGTTACCCTATTTTTTAGGGTTTTGTAGTCCAAACATGATATAAAGTGGCTCTTACACCTTTTGTGATTATTGTAGCTTGTGTAAGAGGCCCCGTGGATACTGTTGTAATTGTAGGATGCATGAATAGGGCGTAGGATGAGAAATAAAGAAGGTATAGCTGCTGTCCTCAATAGTTTTGTGAAGAAAAGCATGTGAAATGAGAGGTTCAAGCCTAGGTTTCAATAAAACATGTATGGGAGATCTGATTTAATGAATTTTTATCCATGTGTAGACCTAATGGGTTGTTTCTAAACACTGAATATAAATGATATACATACACACACACACACACATATATATATATGTATTTTTTAATGTAAATGTAAATGCAATTCTTGGATGCTCTCCTAGAACAATAAATGCAACATATCATTAAAGAAATCTATATCTATGTATATAAATGTGTATTTCTAAATGCAAGTGTAAATGCAAAGAGCATATGGTTTGTAGTGTTATAGATACAACATATCCATAAATTAATGTAATTGAAATTCTAAAGTCTTCAACACATATAATATGAAATCGATCAAACTATTAAACTACATGAGAAATAAATGAAAACAGTAAATGCATATGTATGTGTATTTGTAAATGTAGGTGTAAAATAAATAAGAATAATGAAAATTATAAAAGAATACAAGAAAAGTTCTCCTCCCTTCTTGGTAGTGATAACCTCCTCCACACACAACCCTTAAAAATTATGAATAGAGGAATATAATCTTTGAAGAACTCAAAGTTGATTCTCTCCTAACTAATGCAATTAGTCATTTTATCCTTACAAACATTTATAGTGATTACTAGAGGCACATAGACCAATTCTTCATAATAGAAGAATTTGATCATACTTTTTCTATGATGGCATTATGAGAAAACCTTAGGTTAAATGAATAATTCCTAGCTAAGATCTTTAAATCATGTCCAACTGTATAAGAGAAGACCGCTGCTATGTGTACCTGGATACCATGGAGAAAGGCTAGTCTTTGGGCTCTTTCATCAATCATCCTACCTTAAAACATACCAAAAATCTCCTAGCAATTAGACATAGGAAGATTTAATATGACTTAAAAAAAATTTATTGCCAAAGCGTAAACTTATGATGACTTAACCAGGCCTAGTACACACTCCCTCCCCGTTAACCACTTAGACATATGGAAATTAAATGTAAATTTGCTTGCTATTTTTAGTCATGTAGGTGTCTAATAAACCACTTGGTGGTGTTTCCCTTCAAGTTTATTTACTTGAATGAAGAGAAAAAGTCCTTTGATTACAATTAGAGAATACATTTGAGGCCTTGGTTGTGTAACTGGTGGACTATAGTCACATTTAACACTTGTTACAAAGTTTGGGAGTTAAACGCGTATGCAGATTTGGATTTGTGATGACACATTTGAGGGTAGTAACAATAGCTTGCAATCTATCAAGACTTGATTACCTTATAAGTCATGGGGATTCTTAGCCAGCGATGAAATGATAGATTAATCATAATGTCACCTTGGGATCACATCACCATGCAAAATAACTTCATCCAACATCCTTACGAGTGTATCACTCAAATAGGTATTTGTCGATCTGGCTCTTCCTCGAGTGAGGGAAATTTAGGAAGAGAAGAGGAAAGCGAGACATACAGTAGGTCTAAAAGAGGGAGATCAACTAGAGGTCAAAATATTAGAAGAAAATTATGTAAAAGCATGGAATTTTTTCTTGCTGAAGGGGGGTCATGTTCTTATGATGATGAGAACATAGGCGATGTCAAGGTTCCCTTGAGGTACAAACATCTACGAAAACAATGGGTACCCAAGGAACTTCCTCCAATAAACACCAATTTTTGTGTCAATGAGAGGATATATCACATAGCACCATCGCCATTACATGGTTTGGGCCTATTTTGTATGGACAACATAAAGGTCTGTTACGACAAAGTTACTAAATTGATGAAGTATGTTGGACCCTATTACAGTTACAAACATTGGATGCAATTGGTTCGATATACATGAAGTATGTAGGTATGCACCGGTCAGCAAATTATATAACTAAAAAAGATAAGGATCAAAAATAAAGGAGGGCTATGTACATTGATAGAAGGCCAAAAGCATTAGGGAATATTGTAGGGTTTTATAAACAATACACAACTCCTGGTCAACAAATAAGCAACCCAATTGCATATTCAAGGTGAGCAAGGGAAACTATGTATTCGTATGTGCGATAAAATCAATAACTACAAGGAAAGAGTTTCTAATCGATTACAATTTGAATCGCTTAGTTACAAACACAGCTACTATGGGGGTGGTAAGTACTATGTACCATTTTACCCAACCTCCAATTAATGACTCCAATATACCATTTTATTCTTATGTTTTTTTTTTCATAAGTCTATTGGTTTCCATTTTGGTAATGTTTTTTATTTAATTTTGTTATAGGACATTGATCATACCGGAGAAGGATTTGGCCCGTGAGCACGACGCGATGTATCTTCTTCGCACTTCTACCCTCGATAGGCTTACCTCATTGTAATTGTACAAATTAGATAATGAAAGCAAAAAAATTATTATTATGTTTTTATATGGTTTTGGGTTAATTTCAATAATGTTTTTATTATTCTTTGTTGCAATCGATCGATTGGGGAAAGGCACCAAATAAGAGGAGAGCATCCATAGTGAGGTGCAAATAATATTTTG
Organism: Sequoia sempervirens; assembly: GCA_007258455.2. Lineage (NCBI taxonomy): Eukaryota > Viridiplantae > Streptophyta > Pinopsida > Cupressales > Cupressaceae > Sequoia > Sequoia sempervirens. The sequence goes on along the minus strand of VDFB02281492.1, from coordinate 1,074,466,791 downwards.
ATGATGATGGCTTATTCAACAAACCCCTTCGAATGATAAAGAAGCTCATGAAAAAATGCAATGAAGAAATGACTAAGTTGATGTTCAAAATGCCTCAAACAGATGAGATAAGAGAGAGGGTTAAAGTATTGACACAAAGATTACAAAACTTGCAAGTAAGCTGTCATGAGGTCTTTAATTATAACATAAGTTCATTCATGGTTTTATATTTTGTACTCTTTTATGTCATGAACTAAAATATGTGTTGTTTTTATATAGGGTTATTTGCCTCCTCATGATGCTCTTGGCCATGATCAGGGTACTGCAAGTGCTTCCTGAGGAGTAAGGGTTGGTACAAGTGTCCATCCTGATCTTCCTACGCATACATCACATTATCTGACCCCATCATCCATCCCTATATTGTCGACTGAAATGTCGGCAACAAATACCATGCAGGCATCCGTTAATGCACCCTTTGGCAGCGAACACATACCAGAACATGCGTCAAGACATGTACCTAGGGATGTAGAGGCCACTAGTACTGGTCATGTTTTAGCAACATTTCCTGGATCTTCCCATATTACTAGTACGGGAACATTTCCGGTCACACTTGTGGTGACCGAGGATTTTGTTCCCATAAAGATAGAGAAGGTCCCAGGTACTTTAAAATGTTTTAATTATTATTCTATATAATCCAATTGAAATTTACTTATTGATCGCTCTTTTTAGACTATTGATCCCATGATCATTTTGTAGGAAATGATGTTTTTTATAAACATCTAAGTGATATTACATTGGAGCTCTTCGGGCCCACCATATGCATAACGCATGGAATGCCCAAAATGAAGATTTAAAAGATGAGCTCATTAACCGTTTAGTTGTGTTGTTCGGTGATAAAACATTCAACCAAACCAAGGTCCTTAAGAAAGTTGGTACCTATCTAAAGTATGCGAGGGACCAATATAGGTCACATTTAGAGAAGAACAAAAAGTACGAGCGTCCCCCCATGATTTTGGAGAGGGAGTGGAAGGACCTGGTGTCTGATGGATAGGAGAAGGCTGAAAAGAAAAAAGGAAAGACACCACCGGGCCAAGGAAGGTATGTGATATAGAAGCATAAATCTGCAAAAAATCCTGATTAATCACGATTTTTAAAAAAACTGTAGGCTGGACGATTTTTTCCCTGATTTTTTGAAAAAATCATTGACTTTTTGGTCAATTTTTTTTTTTTGTTTCAAACTACAAAATCGCCAAAAAAAGTGTTTAAAATCTGCAAAAAAACGTGAATAAAATTGAGCTGATTTTTGCGCAAAAAAAACCATGAGACCATGGCTTGTTGCTTACTATTATGCTTTGATAGATTTTTTCCAAGCATCCATAGCTTGTTTGAAAGCACCTGTTTTAGGATTTTAGCCATAGCATCAAGGCAATGAATCGTTTGATAAAATGCTTTGGTAGACATGTATGAAAAATGCAAGTAGCATAGACAAGGCAGTGAACTCGCTTGAAAATGTCTCAAAGATGTAGTCTGATGGTGATGGAATGCCATGACAAGCAAATTGCTATGGATTGTCATGGCATTCCATCACTGCGGAGACTGCATTTCTTTGAGGCATTTTTCAAACAATTCACTTCCTTGTCTATGTTATTGCTTAGTATTATGCTTTGGTAGATTTTTTCCAAGCATCCATAACTTGTTCGAAAGCACTGTTTTAGGTTTTACTTTTTAGCCATAGCATGAAGGCGCTGAACTGTTTGATAAAATGCTTTGGTAGACATGTATGAAAAATGTGGTAGCATAGAAAAGGTAGTGAACTATTTGAAAAAATGCTTCAAAAAAATGTGGTCTCATGGTGATGGAATGCCATAACTAATGCCATGACAAGCAAATTGCTATGGATTGTCATGGCATTCCATCACCATGAGACCACATTTCTTTGAGGCATTTTTTGAAATAGTTCAGCCTTGTCTATGCTATTGCTTACTATTATGCTTTGATAGATTTTTCCAAGCATCCATAGCTTGTTTGAAAGCACCTATTTTAGGCTTTACTAGCCAAGCAAAGGCAAAGAATTGTTTGATAAAATGCTTTGGTAGACATGTATGAAAAATGTGGTAGCATAGACAACTGTCACCATCGATATTTATGCAGTTGTAGTATGTTTTGTGCAATGTAATCAACGATATGAATATAGCCAACAAAAATCTATTTTCTATAATTCATGGATTGAACTCTGTATTTTATTTGCTATTAATGTCTGTATGCTATGGAAATGCCATTAAATTTTTATTTAAAAGTAGTATGCTATGTGTGATACTATCAACAATGTAATTATATACTGATTACTCTTTCTTTTTACATAATCTAACATATTTCAAACTTTTCATAGGCTGCCCGACACATCGAAGGCAACAAAGGAAAGACAAGAAAAGCATGGGCAACACAAACTTGGCTCTCGTGGTTATATGCAATTAGCCGCATGAATTGTAAGTATCAATAAATGAAATATTGCATCCAACTTATAATAAATTGAAAACAATTTTGGTTTTATCACACCATAGAAGCAAAATTCATGATCTTCTGCAAAAATGTAGGGCTCTGAATTCAACAAAGTTCCCACAGAAGAGGACCTAAAGATTTCCTTCCAGCAAGGCTATGGAGTTGTGGCTGAATGCCTAAGAGTCTTGACTAGGAAAACACAATCTTCCATTGCATCCAACACGCAGGTAAATAAAATCAATAAAGTTTATTTAAAATTGAATACTTGTGCAATCTATTCAATATTAATTTCCACCATAAATTAATTACATGCCTATTTGTTTTTAAACATTCAAGCAATGATAATATCGCACATGACATTGGAATGCAGCCTGGTGAGGGTGGAGCGAACGCAGATGAAGGTCATGGTGTGCATCCCGATACTTTAGAGCATGTAGAGCATGATCAACATGTTGAGCATGATCAGGCTAGAGAAGATCATGAATATGATGTGGCCCCATCAGGTAAAGAGGACCACTCTAAAGTTCTTTTAAACATATTTAATTGCAATTGGTGTATTAATTAATGTAACCTTTGTGTTTCAACTTTAGAGCATGTAGAGTGTGATCAACGTGTTGAGCATGATCAGGCTAGAGAAGATCAGGAACATGATGTGGCCCCATTAGGTAAAGAGGACCACCCTCATGTTCTCTTAAACATATTTAATTTCAATTGGTGTATTAATTAATGTAACCTTTCGTGTTTCAACTGCAGTTTAGGATTTAGAGGGTGTTCAACATGTTGAGCATGAGTCTATAACAAAAGTTCAGGAACATGATGTGGACCCATCAAGTAAAGAGAACCACACTAATGTTCTTTTAATTAATGAAATACTTGTAAAATAATAATAAAACATATCAGTTTAACATTTCTTTCTTATTGCAGCAGATCCCCCCTTGCAGCGGCGCCCACGTCATGATCAGACGACTACGCGTACATTAAGATCACGACTAGAGGGAGGAACAACTAAAGGGGGGACAAATATTGATTTAGAAAACGATACTCCACTTCAGCTTTATGTAGCTTTAAAAAAGAAACAAAAAAGGAAGTGATTGTAATCATATCATGACAACCATATTTTTGATAATATGTAAAAACTGAAAGAAAGAATATTATATGTTAATGAATGAATGTGAATATGTTAATTAATGAATGTTATATGTTAATGAATGAATGTTATATGTTATTAATGGATGAATGAACGTTATATGTTATTAATGGATGATTGAATGTTATATGTTATTAATGGATGAATGAATGAATGTTATATGTTATTAATGGATGAATGAATGATTAATGTTATATGATTGGGTATGGGGAATTGAGAGTGATGTGAGGGGGAGGGAGGGGCCAAATGAGCTTCCACCGTCATGTGGTTGGCCCTGTTAAGTAGAGAATATTAAACTATTCTCGAAACAAAGAGAAGTTCAATAAGGTAATGCACTTTTCAATATAAGAAATGCATCGTTTGAAGCATCAAACCAATATGCAGTCTATATGTATGATCAGTCGTCAGTCTCCGCAATGGTACATTTCCACAATTTTTATTTTTATTTTTAAATTGATGCTTTGTTGCAATTTCGACGAAACCCATCGACGAATCAACGAAAAGGTTCGACGAAGTTGCTATAGCTACGATGAAGGTCTCATTGTAACTCCTTGCCCATTTCATCGCAATTTTGATGCACTTTTTGTGTTGTTTCCACGCTACTACTTTACTTGCCCATTTCGTCGCACTTTCGACGAACTTTTGGTGTTCTTCCGATGCTACTCCTTGCTCTTTTCGTCGCCATTTCGACGAACGCTTGGTGTTGTTTTGAAGCTAGTACCTACCTATTTCGTCGCAAGTTCGATGGAATTTTGGTGTTGTTTCGACGCTACTCCTTGCCCATTTTGTCGAAATGGCAACGAACGTCTGGTGTTCTCTCGATGCTACTCCTTTCCCATTTCGTCGAACTGGCGATGAACTTCTGGTGTAATTTGTTGGTGGATACACAAAGTGTTCGTTGATATTCCAACGAAAGTCCGAGCCATTTCACGATGCCGACAACCGACGATTCTTCACCGTTATTTTGACGTTTAATTCATTGTCGGCCTTTCGACGAAAAAATAGCGACAAAAATATTTTCGCCATTTCGTTGCTTGTTCGACAAAGATTTGTCGAATGACCGACGAACGACCGTCAGAAAATGGTGCCAAATTCAGTAGTGTAAGGGTGAAAGTAGAAATATTGCCACCCTTTTGGGAAAGTCATTTTTTTATGGGTTTGGTTGAACATTGTTCAACTGAACAAGTGTTTGGCCCAACCCTTGTGTGGTGTAGATATGGAACATCTACATGACAAATGGGGTTTGGCCCAACGTAGTTGAGCACAATTAGGTTTTGTCAAACTCCTTTCATTATTAAAACATAAAATTCATCTTGTACACTTTTTAAGTTTGACCCAACTAGGTTTGGTCAAATTTATTGAAACATAGAGCGAACTATTATAGCAATAATATTAAGCTAAGTGTATTAATTTTCATATTTAATGAATTAGCCTATGAAATGGGAAGGGAGAAAGAGGATACAATCATAAAACAATAAAAATACAAAACTAGATGTATATTGGGAAATAATTTTGAGAAAAAAATTATACTATCAAAGAGAGCACATGTTTATATTAATCTATAATCCATGAGTACATATATATTTTGACTCACTTGCAATTTTAATAGTATAATTATACTATGCCTTAAAAAATATTTTTGGCCACTATTAGGGGCCCTTTTGATATGTGGATTTGTCACTATAACTCACATAAAATTTACTCATGAACTTATCTCTCTTGAAAGAATTAAATTTTGAAATATAATTCAATCACCCCAAGGCTTTATATGTCAAGTCTTGACTTGTAGTTTGACTCAATTGTTCATTGTGAAGCTATTTTCATATGGGGACTTGTGTGCCTAGAGTTTTGACTATGAGGGTTAAATTTGGAAGATAATAATACGATTCATATATTTTACCCTAAATAAATGTTCTCTGATTTGAAATATGATTATGTTTATTTATATTGGAGAATTTATGACATCTGATGTTCAATATTATGATTCCTTTCTTCATATTTTGGATTTTATATAAAAATGGAAAGAGTAGAAGGTGAGGAAGGAAACAAGGTTAGAAAATCTAATCTAGGAATTTATCATAATTATTTGTAGATTAGCAATAGAACCTCACCAAACTATATTATAATTCATAAAAAATTATCATAACTACACATAGGTAGTACAAATCTCTATGGAAACTTTAGATTATAAAAGAGACTACAAATTACCCTAATAATAGTGCATCTTTATGATATTTCATAATAAGAAAACTTGGAAATTCAAATCACTTTACAATTTTCAAGGTTTCAATAATCTAAACATGACATTCACACTTGTTAACCTACTATAATTCTTAACAAATATCCACTAAATGAGATGAAACCATGAAGGAAATTGAACAATAACAGTTCCGTGTTGCTTAGTTCCATGGTTATCAACAATTTTCAGTCCTCAAAACAATCAATTGATGGCCCTTTTATAGAAAAAATCAAATTCAATTATAAATGGATGATCTAGATTCATCTTAAATGGAAGGATTAAAATTAAAAATTATAGAATATTATAACTTCAAAAGCATAGTCCAAGGCAATGATATATTCTAGGCATATTCTATTTATGTGTGAATTATCAAGTGCAATTGCAACACTAAAATCTGTAATAACTATAAGATGTGCACACCTAGCTCAAGAAAATTTACCAAATTCCACTATTTACCCACGTTATCTTCTTCATCAATTTATATCAAGATTTCTCTATCCTTAGCAACTTCTCTTTATTTGTATTTCATATAAGCAATTGATGTCTTTTTTATACATTCTCTATAAATATATTGTATGAATTTCCACATGAAATGATGCATTGCAAAAGAAGATAAAGCATTTATCATATCTTAGTTCTCGTTTTTGAGAACTCTTTTCATGATATTTAATTTTTCTTTCGATCTCCATCATTTCATTCAACACACTTGTATCAAAATTTCTTACTTTTTGATCTAAACTATTTAAGGTTATTTTTCTAAATATTTCTTGAATTAGGGCCACAACTTTTGGATAACCATCTAGGTGGAAAAACCTTTCAATTATTTGTTCAAGAAGTATGCTTTCTTAATATTTCACATTAATTTCTTGGATTCTTTGCCCAATTATCTTCCCTATATATTATTTAATTAATTGTTCTTCCCATTTCACCATTTCCATCCATATTCTTATTTGAGGTATTATCTAATTACTGAAGATATTTTATCTTACTAGGACTTGTCCATGTCTATATTTTTAATATAAAGCACCATTGGAAGATCTATTTCATTTTTAACCGACCTCTCTTTACATTCAACAATTAAATTGTTCATTTTGTCTTGTAAAGTTTTTGCATCATTCTAAGAATTTATTTCTTGCTCAATTTTTTTCTCCTTTCTTGTCAAGTTCACTTACTTATTCCTCTAGTTTCTTAGATATGTTCTTTAATATGTCTAGTGATAAATCTTCTCGTTGGGATATAATAATTGGTGTGGATATTGTACCATGTGCAACTTACAAAGGCCTAGTGAGTTTGCTTAATGTCCTCAAGTAGTTCAATAATCTACCTTTTCAACTCTTTTTTCACCCTTTTTCCTTTTGTAACCTTGTTGTAAATACAAACACTATAAATTGCAGTTTAGTGATATCTTATTCTTGGGTGGGGTAGCCAAGGTTAGTTGTGGTAATCTGATAATATTAAACTCCAATTTCTCTATCATATTTATTTACTATTGGTTAGCAACTTGTGTAATTTTGTCTCCTAACATATCCATTATAATGACACATAAAATATTTCCTCTTTTTCATCTTGGGAGTGTCTATTTTGATTAATATACTCTTGAGGTCAATTAGACTAACTCTTATTTTTTATTACCTTCTTTGAAACTTAAATTCTAGCCATGTGGGAGTGGTGTATGCAACACCAATTACCTGTTGTTCTTGTTATTGTGGCTAAGGAGTGTTAGAACACACATATATATTGAGAGAGGGGTGATCAATATATCTCTCAATTAATCCAATTCAAATTTATCAATAAAAAATTATTACTCTCCTAACCAAATAAAACATTCAAAGCACAAAAACACAACCACAACACTAGATTTACGTGTAAAATATTACAAGGGAAAAACCACAATGAGAAAGTTGCTTGGAGCTACTATCCAAATCCAACCTCACAAAATGAAACAAGATTTACAAATTAGTTTATTGCATCAACCAAAGGAATTTTACAACCCCCTTCCAATCACAACACTTACAAAAAGAGGTTGCAAGCTCATAATACAACACTTGATGTATTAGATACGTAGTTGCCTCTGCAACACCTCTGCTACCTTTGACTCATTTCCTTTAACACTTCACTTACACTCTTATGCTTTTAGCTCACTTCCTCCAACAATCACACATGCACTTCTACCTTTGGTTCACTACCTTCAACACTTCACTTATACTCTTTTTTATTTTGGTTCACTACCTTCAACATACATTAAACACTTCTGTGTACATTCACACTACTTCCTCTACCTTCAATGCAGTACTTGCAACATTTGCATTGAATACTCAACACATTATAAACTACTTTGATCGCACACTTGATCCTTCATTTACACCTTCCGCGATACTAAAAAAAATTCTCCTTATCAACCAAACTAAAATGTGTAGAAATGTAACATGCAATGACCATAATGAGTCAGCTCCAAAACATCCATGAGAAAGTAAAATTCAAGTTGGTCCAAGCTAGGAGATAAGTAGGAAATATTTTACCTCTACACATAACCCCATGCTAGTGCACACCACAAAAACTTGACACAAACAACTTAATGTACCAAGTCATCCTAGCAAACACTTAACCAAAAAATATCAACTCTAAACCATAAGTGATACTAGAGACACCAGATAAAATAATGCGGATTACATTACAAGAATCAAATGACATTCAAAAAAATATCCATGCCATCCTCTTACAACTTCATGCAATATTATGTTGGTGCAAGCAAACATACTCAAAACCTATATCTCTTACAAATCCAGACAACATAGTCTTGCAATAAAGCGTTGAAAACTCGACTCGCTATACATCTCAACAACTAAAAGTCAAAGGGAGAAAATAGATATACATTTTAAACTCATTTTCAAACTGCAAGACCACAACAAAAAATGCAGAGAAATGTGGAGCATTTCTCTGAACCTTTCATGAATGCAACAACATAGTTTTCACTTTACTAACTTAAGAAAATTTTGTGGTGACTTCTATGTTTTGCACAAAGGAACACACATGCTTCACACTTGATTTAGTCTATATTTCAAACCACGTGACCTTATCTTCAAATGTGGAAGAATGCAAAGCATTCTACAAATATTTTTAGTGTAACTTCTTGAGCCACTAACTGTAAGAAATTATTTTATACATTCTACATCAACAAATAGTGAGCAACATAATTCACTTATACATGAGCAACACAAAATATAGAACAATTGTTATAGCAAATCATTACATCTAAAATCATACATAATCGCTATCTCTATCTCTATCTCTATCTTCATCTCTATCTCTATCCCCTATCACTATCTCCTCTCTTTCTCACTCTTCCCACCTCCATCTCTCCCTCTTTCTATCTCTCTCCCTCTCTCTCTCTCTCCATCTCTCTGTATTATAAACATAATATGAGCATGTTGGTAATAGAAACTAATTATCTTCTTGATTTAGAAGTTTTGTTTAAATTTTGTTTGGATATTTGTAAGTGGATGCATAGTTGATTTGAAGATATCACTTCTTGATTGAGACCTTTGTTGCAAAAAAAAACATTTGCTAAATTTCCTACCAATTGACCTCATGTTTCTTGAATTGCTTCCTCTAGATAGATGCACCAATTATGCATCTATTTATAAGGAGGAGCAACAACCCCTAGCTTTTGTATGAGATACCTTATAGATATATGCTTGGTTCTTGCATGCATCACTAGATTTTTGAAATATTGATGGAACTTGTATTACACAAAATTGGGATGGGATCATCATACATCACCTTGATGTCCTTCAAATTTTTCTTCATAGACAACATTTGGGTGCAACAAGATGCTGCAACAATATACTCTACTTGTGATGTTGATAGGGATACTGAGTCTCGCTTCTTACTAAACCAAGAGACCAATCTATCTCCCAAATTGAAAGCTCCACCATTGGTTCTTCTTCTATCATCAACACTACTAGCCCAATCAGCATCAATATATGCATTTAAAGAAAAATTATATTACCTTTTTGATCCCACAATCCATATAGTCTGAAGTGCTCTTCAAATATCTTAAAAATCCTCTTGACAACCTTTACATGAGTTTCTTTTGGATCAACTTGAAACCTTGTAACCAAGTAGATAACTTGCATAATATCACATCTTGAAGTGATTAAGTACAATAGGCCCTGAATCATAGAACTATATAGATTCTAATCAACCTTAGGTGATACATCATCCTTACTCAAATGGAAACCTATTACCATTGGAGTACTCACTAGTTTATGGTCTTCCATACCAAAATTCTTTAGCATTTTGACCTTGACATAATTTGTTTGAGAGATAAAGATACCATTATCTAATTGTGCAATTTGAAGTCCAAGAAAGAATGATAACTCACCCAACATGGACATTTCACATTCTTTTACCATCTCTTTAGCAAACCTCTTACACATTTCATCATTGCCACCAAAGATTATATCATCAACATACACAATAACAATTATAATTTTTTCATCCTCTATTTTGATGTTTAAATTATTGTATTTGGTACCTTTCTTGAAGCCTTGCTGGAATAGGTACTTGTCCAACCTTATATACCAAGCCCTAGGGGATTTTTTGAGACCATACAATGCCTTCTTAAGTCTACATACCGTTTTTGGGTCTTCTAATAGCTGAAACCCATCAAGTTGCTCTATGCAAACTTCTTCTAAATCACCATTCAAGAAGGAAAATTTCACATCCATTTGATAAAATTTTAAGTTCTTGTGAACATAAAACACAAGAAACATTTTGATAGCCTCCATTCTTTCCACCAACGCAAGTGTTTCCTAAAAATAAATTCCTTCCACTTGTGAAAATCCTTTGCATACCAACCTTGCTTTATTTCTCACAATCTCTCTATCTTCATTCAGTTTATTTTTGAATACCCATTTTGTTCCTATTACATTCTTGTCTGCAGGCCTTGGAACCAATGCCCAAGTTTTATTTTTCTCAATCTAATTTAGCTCTTCTTCCATTGCTTGTATCCATCCTTCACCTTTTCTAGCAATATACAAAGTTTTTGGTTCTATTCTTGATAGCAAAGAAAAATTCACCTATTTATTTATCTTTGTAAATCTTCTTCTTGTTTACACTCCTTCATTCTTGTCTCCAATTATTTGATCTTCTGAGCATTTTTTTAACATACTTGGCAAGAGTTTTGGGGATCTTTGGTGCTTCTTCCTTCTCTTCAAGTTCTTCTTCTTCTTCTTTTGAGTGGGGAGATATATCTGACCAATAGTCTTCTTGCTCATAAATGTTTTGATGTGAGTCTTCATCAACAATGATATTGGCACTTTCAAGAATATTCCTCAACCTTTTATTATAGCATTTATAGTATTTTTTCCTATTTGAGTCCCCAAGAAAGATTCCTTCATCAGATCATGAATCAAAATTTCCCAAAACTTCTTCATATCTTTTGATAAATAATTTGATTCCAAATTTTTTGAAATAATTGACAGTTGTCAGCCTTCCATACCAAAGCTCATAAGAATTTTTGGTGCTATCCACCCTTAGCTGACCTCTGTTAAGGATATAGATAGTAGTATGTGTTGATGATGTTTTCTGTGTTTTCTGCACAGCAACAACTCAGACAAAATATAATATCCTATCTCTCTTGAAAGGAAAATCTCTATTAGCAAGCCTCAAGAGATAACCCCAAGGTCTCTAATGTCAGGTCTTGATAATGCATAAACAACTCAATGATAAATGTGAAAATGATGGTAATCACAAAGTGACCTTACTACAAGCAAATACTGAATCTTTAATTTATCAAATCTAGCAATATAATGATACTTCAATCCTAAATCTAACTAAAATGATAAAAGAAATAACAAAAGATAAGGGTTTAAGAGAAACTCCTAAGATTAAAACTACTCCTAGGATTAACAATGCAAATGATGAAATACTTGAAATGGACCAATCCCTCATATACTAATTCCTGCTTCACCCAGATGAATCTGCAATCTTATAGAAATAGTGCAATCTTCTAAGGTATTAAATATTTTCAGATCATGAACATTCATCCAAATAACCCTATTGCAATTGAGAGAATAAACATTCGCAATTGAACTAAGCACAATGAATATAAGGTCCAAGCTAACTTTGCAAAGCAACTAATAGTCGGCTAGCTGCAAAAAGTATGGACCAAGGATTGCTACAAACACTTCAAGCATCAAACCATAAAAACCATTGAATCATGTCTAATTATAAATCTAGCATATATCTAATACTTCTCAAGCAATCTCAAAGTATGGAACAACAAGAACCATGCAAGATAAATAAACACAAGAGAATTCACCAAAAGCACAATGTCTTCAATTGTATTGAATCACCCAATGACATCAACAATTCTAGTGTTCTGTGTTACAACACTTGCCCAAAATGAACTAACTTCTAACTCTTGCTCTACTGCTTAATTCGCTCTAGTATCAAAACTATCTATCTAGCCCCTTACAAATGAGGCAAAATGCAATATTAATAGAAGCCCCCCAAGGCATGTCGGCCTAATTAGAATTTACAATAATAATAAATGGCCATAAAACAAGTTGGCCAAGAAGAATTCAAAATAAGATAGAATATGCATTAAATGCATGAATTCCATCCAGGTTGGCCTAGGATCTCCAATATAGTTTGGACCAATGCATGCAAAATAATAGGGAAGCACAAATTCTGTTGCAGCCTTGCATTAATTGCTTTCCCCTTTGTCTTTATTTCACTCCACCCTATCATGTATCATCAAAAGTACCCTATCCAAGTCAGCTATAGGTGGCAGAGGTAAAACCTTAATTCTCTTCTCAATAGATTTAATATTTTCTCTTGACTGTTCCACTGACTTATCCCACTCAACCTTACTAGATTGATATTTTTCAATAACTGCAATATAAGTGGCTGCATCATCCAACTGATGTTCAGTAACTGGATCTTCATTGATTGGAGAATATACATCTCGCCACCATTTTCTCAACTGTTCTAAGTTCAAATGCTTTGGTGCAAACTTCTTTGTCCCTGACATCACATCAAAGAAAGAAATACATTTATCATAGCTATCAATCAAGGTATCTTCAATTTGCCTCCTCTGCTTATATACCTTCTTCAAAACCTTTTTCCTTATTTGCAAAGCTTCAAACTATTCCCAAGGTTCTGCAGCTCTAGAGGAAGGGAGAAATCCACCACTCACCAACTTATCCTCAGTGTATTCCATGATGGTCTTGGTTTTTTGCAACAGGAGATCTACATCCTCTTTATCTTGAGCCAATACATCTTTCAACCAATTTATTGACCTCATTGCATCTCCTCCAGTTGAAAGGATCGCTTTAATAGCATTATCTCCCTTAGTTTGCACCACCTATAACCAGTTCATTGTGGAAAGAGTAGTGGCCTTCATTCTTTCCAACTCAGTTATGGTCTCTTGTGGTAGGAAACTCGCAGCAAAAGATGAGGAGCTAATAGATTGGAAGGGCTTCATCAAGTCCTACAAGTACTTTAATTTCTCATTCTCCTTCTTCAGCTCTTGCTTAGTCTACACTTCTTTCCTCAACCTACCTAAGATCACTGCACTAGATCCTTCATATTCTTCAATATCATGTTCCATGGAAGTAGGCCCTAGGTTGATGGTTTGCACATTATAATCACTGCCAGTTACATCATCCCTATTCTTATCAGGGGCCAGAGTAGCAATGTGGATCACCCTATTATTTGTTTCATCTCTTTCAATCTTTGAAATGACCTTGGCCTTCTTCTTTCCTTTACCCTTCCCTATGTTTGTCAATAGCTCATCCCAATTGGGAGGGGTTTCATCCATAATAATCTATTTTTGCTTTAACTCCTTATCTACCCAACCTGGAACAGTGGATTCTGACTGTATTTTACTCTGCCCAACCTCATCTGGTTGATCCCTAGGTGCATCCTCATTTAAATTCAGCTTCTCAGGAATCTCCTCATCTTTATCCTCCTTTTCTTTATCATGTTCTTTTTCTTCATGCACCGGTAATGGAATCCTAACTGGCATTTCTTCTCTCAGAGGGGGTCTATCCTCTTCACTTCTAGCAGGTGAATCATCATATGTAACCAAGGGAGACTACAACACCCTCTCCATTTCTGCCTCAGCACTAAAGAGCTCCCCCTCTTGAAATTCTTCTCCTTCTATATTTGGGTGATTCTCAACTTCCTTGGATTCACCTAGTTCCTTGTGAGCTTCATGGGAAGAAGGGATATCATCACGTTGTTCTGCATGAGGAGTAATAGAAGGAGGATCCTTCTTTGGCACACTGTCCTTAGGAGGAGTTCTTGATTTCCTTGTATATACTTGTGTCCTTTCTCCTGTGCTCTCCACATTTATCACTAGTGGACCAACCTCTTCTACCTCCTTGGAACTTTCCTTTCCATTTTGTGACAGTCTTATGATTCTTCTTCTCTTGTGCACAAAAGCACTAACCTTAGGATCTTGCTTTTCAGCTTCATCTTTTCCTGGCTTCTTAGCCCTTGAAGTGTGCCCCCTTTTCCTGGCAATAGGTTTTCTTTGTTTTTTTGTTTCCCGAGCTTCCTCCACTTGAACATCTTTAATCTTGATTTCAAAAGGAGAGCTCACCTTTCCCTTACCCTTGGGATCATGTTGAACTGACTCCTTGGAAGTAGAATGAGGCTCTAAGTCTCCCATCAAATCATAGGTGCATTGCACACCTTCATTCTCCAATTCCCATATCTTATGCTTCAGCCACAACTTTGTATACTTAATGACTAGAGTCATTAACTGCCCTAGCTCTATTTTTCTTCTTCTAGACAATCTATTTCACCAATTGGTATGTCCTTTACTGCCTCATAAGCATGGCCTTGAATAAAATCTCCATCATCCTCAACCTAATCCAGAATGGTCTTCACATTATATAATCAGACTGAATTTACTGGTAGCCAGGAAATTTTTTTGTTTCTAACCTCATACTCATCACTGTAGTTAGTCCAATAGTCTTCCAAATCATCCTTGTGGCTATATTCTCTACTGGCTTTCTTTTGTGCTTCGCCAGTTCTGTCAAACCTAGACCTCTTGGAATGGAAGGATAACCCAAGAGTGCTTATTTCTTCCTCAGAAGCACTGGCCAAATTAATAGGACATGCCTCACTAGTTCCTATCCTCAAAGGGAAGTCTCCACCAAACCCAGTCTTATGCTTATCTTTCTTCACGATGGCATCAAAGTCACAAATTTTCCTTGTGACTTCCAAGAGTATGATATGGTATGTTGGGTACCTTGGAAGTCGATACGCAGCCCTCTGGAAACCTTCTATCCTTATATATGAGAACATAGGAAATTGTATGAACCAAGCCCCATACCTCTTGATTAGCTCCTTATCCTGGTCAGAAATCCTCACATGCTCTGCACCTTGTAGTAATCTAGGGATGTGCATGGTGAATGCATCGTTCACCCTTCTGTAGCTTGAATTACCCGAATGCAGCTGTGGATAAACCTCATAGATCACATCCTTCCTGAAGATGCCTCTAGTACTTAGCCCCTTATATGGATGAAATCTTGCAAGTGCATAGACCAAGTAGGAAGTCATTATGAAGGTCTTGATTTGTAGGACATTACACATTTGTTAATGAATCATAACACTTATAACAACTGCCCAATGATAATTAGTATTCTGCTCCATCCTCACAATGACATGGAACATCCAACTCTCAAACACACCAGCACTCTTTAACCCTACCACTCTACTGAGAAGGGTGATAGCATCATAATACTCCTTGAATTTGCTCTGAATAGTTGCTTGGGCAACTTAGAATAGTGAGATTTGGGCTTCTCCAACCAGGAATTGATAACCTGATGGGCTTTGATGGTATCCTCCTCATAGAACTTTCCTGCCATATCCATATCAAAATACACTACATGAGACCTATCAGGCATGTCAAAGTTCTTGGCTATAGACACGGGATTTAAGTTTTCCACAATTCTTCCTTGGGGACCAACTATTCTCTTTGTTCCTCTGTCATAGTTCTAGCACATTCGAGCACTAACTCATAACATTGCACTGTAGAAGGAAATCTAGCTACATGTGCCAATCCTGTTCCAAAGTCCTTTTAGCCAACAAAGGGAGGTTATGTGTAGCCAGTCTTGTCTTGAACTCTCCATAATCTCATAGTCTAACATTAGTATCAGTTACCTCTGACCAGACATAAGTAATCTTTCTCTCTAGAATCTTACTCTTGATGTCTATCTTGATCCTTTCTAATTCAGACACAAAAGACCCTTTTGTACTTGGATCCATCACTTTATTCGTAGCTCCACTTGTCACTATCTTGCTTGACTCAGCCTGCACTTAACAATGAAACCATAGTAAAGATCACATGAAGGCCAAGTTAAATCAATCATAAACAACATATTCATTATCAAAATGAGTCCCATATAAGCAAGGTTTCATTAATTCTCATAAAAATTGATCATATCAAAGTTCGGGTGTCAAGTCATCCCGCGGGATCCAAGCCAGAGAGGAATTTTGGAAAATTCCCAGCCAAACGGATTTTGGCGAAGTAAACATGAAATCCCCCAAGATAACTATTTGATCCATTATCATACCAAAGAAACAACATGAAAAATATTAAAATAGCTCAAATTAATCATAAAATTCAGTTAATAAGTCATGCCATCTCATAATCCTTTGTTTTCAAAAAGGTTTTCAAAAAGGCTTTGGAGAATCCCACCCAGGACGAAATTTTGCGAAAACAATAATAGTTTGCAAATTATGGAAAACGTCAAGACAAAGGACTTTCAGAAAAAATCTAGATAGAACAGAAATCCACGGGGAAGATGAAACTCTGGGAAACTGTGAATTTCTAGAAAACAAGGAGAAAATGAAATGTCAGGGAATTCTGGCAGAAGAGGAATTTTGCAAAGAACCTGAAACATCAAATACCATCATTTTCTCACGACTTCACTCAAATTGATCGAATGATCACAAATTTGAGGACCTTGGTCATGGAACCGATTTCACTTGAACCTCCCATAGATAATCTTTGATTTTGAGGCTCATCCTAAAGCAAATTGAAAGGAAATGGCGATACCCTAAGCGTGAAAACCTAAAATTCCTCCATTGACATGTAGAACAAGCTTGGGATTCAGGATAAATCAACTACTAGGCTTCACAAAGGCTCGTTATGACCCACAAACAAGCCACCTCATGATGCAAATGAAAAATGAGCTCAAAACTCACTTGGGGAAATCATAAAGCAAACAATACCAAGCAACCCTAGCCCCAGACATTCAAACACACAGGAATTTGAACCCCAAGTACGCCTAGGATTGAAAGAATCACTCACATTTTATCAATCAAAAGCAAGGTAATAGGTACATACCATTGATGAAATGCAAATCGATTATAACAATGACAAACAACAATCCCAGACGCTTGAGCAAGCCACAATAGCTATAATGCCCAGGGAATCACCACCAAATCCAACAATCAACAAATTTAACATGCCAAAGCCAGCCAAGCACCTCAGGATCAAGTACTTCAACTCAATAGAATGTAAATGACAAAGCAGAATGGCATAAGATTCCCCAAAAATTGATTTAATACCACCTTCAGAAATCGTACAAATGACATTAATGCAATCAACAAGACATCCAGACAAAATCCAAAAATCTGACAAGATGATGGATATTTGGAGGAATCCGAGTCGCACAAAATTTTGCAAAGGTTAGGAATTCCCTAATCACAATGTAAAAGCAAGCAAAACCGGGTTTAGAGAATGTCCAGGGAATTTTTCCAGGAGCAGATTTTCTCGAAAGCAATGAAAAACCTGAGATAAGCTTAGAACTTGAGATTTTCAATGAACACCACAAAGGGATCACCAAAGCGGGAAGGATAAACACTTAAGCTCATGCCAAGGCAAGGTAAATCCCCAAAATCAAAGGGCCAAAACACCAGGAGTGAAAGCAAAAGAGGGTCCCCGCTTTCAACGGGGCGTGTGTGCGAAAACTGCACAACAAATGACAACTCCGCTTGGAAAATGCTCTAGAGCATTTAAATGACAAACTGGAATCGTGAACCCAAAATCTTTGGTTTTGATCTCCCTACTAGACAAACAAATCAAAATGCAAAACTAAAGAATCAGAACCAAAGTTAGACTGAACCTTCCATAAACTGAAAATCCAAGTGTGTGCACATGAGTTCATTTCCCTCCTTGAGCTACTGTAGAAACCAAGTTTAGTAAGGTCAGGCTACGTAAAGATTCTAGCTCCAAAAGCAACCTAGATAGAGCCTCGCTGCTAGTTAGGTGTCTATAGCCCCGATGAGGTTATTGTTGTGATTCTCCCAAACATAGTTCTACTGCCAGCCAGGCGTCCATAGCCCCAATAGAGGTATTCAGATACTCTTGATAAGTTGAATTCGTTCCTTTGATTTTCAACATTTTCTCTTTTTCTTCTTTTGATATTTCTTTTCTTCTCACCTTTTTTTTATTTCAACTTGTGAACAATGAAGTCCACACTCAAGGCTGAGAATCACAGTGGCACTAAAGCAAAAATAGGATTTTTCACCTAACAAGACGTCACAAGGACACTACTGCAACCTCAGGATTCTTAAGATGTAAGAAGGATATAAGATTTCATAATACTTCAGGTTCAAATCAAACCAATGACCCATCCCCTTTAAATCAAACATTCAGACTGCTTGATGATAACAAAAGACCTCGACCATCCATTCAAGACTCATGATTAAAGTCCATCAACGAAATACTTAGAATAGTCCCAGATAAAAGTGTGTTTTCCATGCAGGTGCAACACATCCAAGAGAAAACAAGGAGGCCTCCAAAGCAAGAGCTGAGCAAAAACGCACCAAACTGAATGCAAACCAAAACCAACCAAAACAAAAGCAAATGAAAAGAAAAATAGAAAGAGAAACCTATTCTAACCAAAGGAAAGCAAAGCAAGCCAAGCAGAAAGAAACCTACTCTAACTATGTACAAGAAAAGAGCTAAAAATAGCTCAAGATTGGAAATAATGCTTCAAATACTACCCATTGACAGGCAGTGGGATATCTTCCCCAGTGAGAGTTTTCAAGCGAAAAGCATTATCGCCCAAGATCTCTGAAATCTGATAAGGGCCAACCCAAAGTTTGTCAAATTTACCATGCCCCCCCTTACGGTCATGAGCTTTATCCCAGTAGAGAACCAAGTCAAAGATTTGAAAGGATTTTACCTTGGCTCTTCTATCAAACCACCTTTTGACTACACCCTGATGTTTGGCAAAGTTTTCTAAGGCTTCATCTCTTCTTTCTTCAAGGTGTAGCAACTCTTGCAGGTGGGCCTCACGCCTATTTTCTTCATCATAATACTCATTAATGAACTGTAGAGTGGGAATCCTCAATTGGAATGGAAATACAAGTTCCAGGCCATACACAAGGTGATAAGGAGAGGTCCCTAAGGAAGTCTTATGTCTTGTATGATCTTCCCATAGAGAAAATATAAGTTCAGTGTGTCAATCCTCGGGATTCTTCTCTAATAGCTTATGGATGACTGTTAAGAGGTTTTTATTGGAAGACTCAACCAAACCATTACCTTGTGGATAGTAATTAGAAGAAAATTTTGTTATGATCCCATGATCAAAAGCCCAGTTAGAAAATTTCAATGATGCAAACGTAGGACCATTATCACAAACTAAAGATAAAGGACATCCAAAGCGATTAATGATCCCTGATTCAATGAAATTAATTACCACTTCAGAAGTACATTGTTTTCATGCAAGAGCTTCAGTCCATCATGTAAAATAATTAGTAACAGTGAGAATATACATGTGGCCCACAGAGGAAGGTGGATTGATGGGACCTATGAAGTCCATCCCCCACTATGCAAAAGGTTTTACCTCAAAGACTAGTTGAAGTGGCAGAGCTGCATACTTCTCCCTAGTCACTGCAGTTTGGCACACATGGCAAGTTCTAACATGGTTGTTTGTGTCCTTGAACAATGTGGGCCAATAATAACCAGCCCTAAAAATCTGATTTGCAATGGAATGTGCAGATCCATGGCCAGTACCATACCTATCATGAAATTCAGCCATGACTCTTTTGGCTTCATGTTGCCCCAAACATCTTAAGTATATACCTTCATGGTTCCTTTTGTATAAGATAGCTCCCTTTAGCATGAAACTATCACTCTTCAAACGTAATTCCCTTCTCTATACTATATTAAGATGGTCAGGACACCTTTGATTCAAAAGATAGTAAATGATATCATCATACCAGCCCCCCGAAGAAACATCTTCAAGATTGTAATGTTGGACTGTAAGGTCAGGGTCCATTTTTGTCATTGTTCGTTTAAGCCCTTGTTCTCTTACCAACTTCATGGGTTGAATCTCAATATCATATTCCTGCAACGTGGTCACCCACTTTGCTCTATGTTCTCCTGGCTCATTTTGTATCAATAACAGTTTGACTGCAAGATCAAGAACTATTGTAAAGACCTTGTTTATGAGAATATAGTGCCTGAAATTCTTCACAGTTCTGACCAAGGCATAAGCATGTTTCTCCACACTTGGATACCTTGGTTCTGTATCTTTCAGCGGTACGCTCATAAATGCTATAGGGTGTTCATTCCCTTGATCATACTTTTGAGTCAACATGCCAACACAAGAGTGATCAAAGGCAAATGAATATATGTAAAATGGCTTCTCATAATCAAGACTTACCAATACTGGAGCCTCAGCAATAGCTCTTTTAATTTCTGCAAATTCTTCTTTTTCCTCTGCACTCCACTCAACCTTAGCTTCTTGCTTTAACATGGCATTCAATGGCTTGACTATTTCAGCGAATCCAGTGATGAACTTCCTTACAAAATTGATTTTTCCAAAAAATGACTTCATTTCTTTCTTGCTAGTTGGTGGCTGAATCTTAAGTATGGCTTCCACTCGTTCTGGGTCAATAGCAATTCCTTTCTTTGAAATAACATGTCCCAGCAACTTTCCCTCAATAAATCCAAAGATGCACTTCTTTGGATTGAGAGATATACCAAATTCCCTGCACTTCTGAAACACTTTGCATAAGTCTGCTATGTGGTCTCCTCTCTTCTTGGAAAAGACTGTCAGATCATCCATATAAATGATTATGTATTTACCAATTATGTCTTTAAATTTTATGTACATAGCTCTCTGAAATTTTTCTCCAGCATTAATCAGACTTAAGGGCATTCTCCTGTAGGAAAAAGTCCCCCACTTTGTGGTGAAAGCAGTCTTATGCCTATCTTCATATTGCACCATAACCTGGTTGTACCCAGAGTAGCCATCTAGAAAGGACATCATTTGAGAACCATTGACAATCTGAAGTACTTCATCTAGTGAAGGTACTGGATAATTGTCCTTTTCTGACACCCTGTTAAGGTTTCTAAATTCCACACACAACCTGATTTCACCATTCTTCTTTTGCACTGGAACTAGATTTGTAACCCAAGTGGAATGTCTGACTGGGAATATGATTCTTGCAGACAACTTCTACACTTCCTTCTAAATTATGGGTTCTAGTAAGGCATTGATTGGCCTTTGCCTCTACCTGAAAGGTTTCACTTCTGGCCTCAGAGGGATAGTGTGAGTTATAATTGACGTGTCATAAGTTTCCAAATCCTCATAACTCCAAGCTATTACATCCTAATATGTATGTAATGTGTCAATTATTCCTTTCCTCTCCTCTGGAGTACACACTATACCAATGAAGACATTCTTGGCATCCTCATGAGTTCCCATATTGTATGTCTCACATTGTCCACTGATGGACTCCTTCTTGGCATCTTGTTCTTGGTCCCTGACCTTGTCTAAATAAAAAATCCTTTCTAACTGCACCATTCCTCTAGGAATAGTATTAGTCTTCAAATTGATTACTCCTTCCAGATCCATCTCTGCTTCTTGAGGTTCAATTTCATCAATAATCTAAGAAGCAAAGACATCTGAACTTGTGATAAAATCTAAAATATGCTTATGATCTTCAAATACCTGGAAATTGGTGACATTGTTAGGTACTGAAGGCACTAGGGTTAATTCCATTATAAACTTCTTCAATCCAAAAAGGGAAAAAGGCTACAACGTACTAGCTGCCTGAGTAAGGGAATCTGTTGTTCGATTCTTATTACGTGGTATCAACTGAATGTTGAAGGCATCAAATCCTTCAATAAGGTCCCATACTCTATGCCTATAATTGGTCATTCTTCTATCATGACAAGAGTACTGCCTCTTAACTTACTTGACCACTAACTCAAAATCCCCAAAGACTTGCAAAATCTTGACCTTTTTCTTTAGTGCCATTAGCAACCCATGGACCATAGCCTCATATTCTACTACATTATTAGTGCAATGAAATTGAATTCTATGAGCAACAAAGAAAGTCTTACCTTTCGGATTGATTAACTCAAATCCTGCTCTGGCTCCTTGTTTCGTTTTAGATCCATCAAATCTTAAAGTCCAACAACTAGCAACTGCAAACTTCCTAATTGCATTTTTTGCATTGTTACTATTGGAGGGTTCTTCAGATAGTATCTCATTCTTTCCTTTAGGATCCTCTTGAACATTTTGAATGTTGATTCTAACTCCTGGGACAGGATTGATACATTTATACACTTGTTCTACTGTAGTCTGGCATAAGTAACAGTCTAGTTCAAAGTGGGAAGCATTATGGACCCTGCACCAATTTGGCAAGAGAAAATCTCTGAAATTCATTTCCCTTCCCAACTAAATCTAATCGTCAATGCATTTCTGAATGAATTCTTGGAAATTGTCTAATAGGTTGAGTTGGTGATCCTCATGAACATCTTCATCAACCAGTTCCACTAGACCTTTAGGGTCACTAGATTCCTTTGTGAAATCCAAAGGCATTGTATGCAACATAAGGACCTCTTCTACGTATGACTCTTCAAAAGGAGTTGCAAGCACGTAATTACCCATACTCACTTTTGATATCAGTATTTCATTGGAGGTATTTTGATATTTTGTGATCATGTATTTGATTCTGGGTTTTCTTTCAATTCTGATATAGTTTGGCACTCCCTTCCAGGGAAGCCACATGTGAGAGTGATCAGTTGAGACATATCCATTCAAGGCCCTAGTGAAGTCTCTTCCCAGAATCAGGCCATAAGCATCAGGTATATTTGCCACATGTATATTAATAACTTGTTGAATTCTAGGGTCAGAAGCAACCTGCATATGAATCATGTTCAATTCCCCTACAACATTAACTTCAGTTCTATCCAGTTGAGTAACCTTTTTTTGGGAATCAATAGGAGTAATACCTAGATCCCTACAGACTCCAAAAGTCATTACATTGGTGGAAGCACTGGAATCCAACAAACAATTGTGCAAGTTCTTACCAAATATATGAACAAAGATCAGGAATGGAGGAGTGTTTGTTTTCCCTTGAAACAGAGTGAAGGGAGTATCCACTTGAGCAACTTGAGTCCTATCTTTCTCATTTCCTTTATCTCTAGGAGGCAAG
Source organism: Sequoia sempervirens (assembly GCA_007258455.2). NCBI lineage: Eukaryota > Viridiplantae > Streptophyta > Pinopsida > Cupressales > Cupressaceae > Sequoia > Sequoia sempervirens. The sequence goes on along the minus strand of VDFB02281492.1, from coordinate 1,074,443,440 downwards.
TGAACTTGATTATGAGTATGATTTTTCCCACTTACTGGTTGAGAACTGGATGCTTTATTGACACTCTCACTAACTAATTTGTCTTGTGATGTATAATTTTCATTGTAAGCTCCTAGAATTGCATTCCTAATGGTTGGAACCCTCAGTAACTCAAATGCCAAGATACTTACCTTTAGTTTCTTGAGTTCTTCTGCAACATATATGGCTAGTTGTTCCTCACTCAAGTCAGTAGAGGCCTCCCTTGGGTATTCCACCACCCTCTCCTTGTTTGCTTCAACACTTTTCCCTTTTGAAATGTCCATAGGTCCTTGATCTTTAGATAAATATTGCCTCAACATCTGAGGATACGATGGATTATTGTTGGCTTTAGGATCTAGAGGCGTTGTAAAGTTGGTCGGTAGAATAGAGGTGGTGAAGGGACCTCCAGCCTGTGGACGTCTATGTGGAAAGTCCCTCAAATCATACTTATTAGCAAGTCGTTGGAATGTCTGCACCTCTTCAATATGAGCTTCTTCCTCATCGATGGGACCATTGTCATTCATTGGATTTTCATTGAATAGCTGTGTAATCTCATCTCCATTGCACACCTGATTTGCCCCTTTTTTAAGGTGGTTTGATTCCTCCTCAGGTACGTTCTCCCTACTTTGTGGAAAAGGAGCATGATTGAGTACCAAGATTGATGAATCATAAGGAGTGGATGGCACCATCTCCTGACTACTTGAATTTTTCTCCACTTCATAATGGAAGATTGAAGCTACTGTCTAGAATTCTAGGCAGTCTAAGTCAGAATGTAGACTTGTTTGATGGAGCTTACACCATCCTAATAAGGCAACCTCAACCAAATATATGCCACTAGGAGGCTTCTCTTGATTGATTGGTTGATTGACTGGTTGATCCAATGGGGTGGGGACTCCTCCATTGTTAGGCCTTGTATTCCAAGTTTTGTTTTGTCTGGGTGGCTGTCACCTTTCAAACCCTTGTCCACCAGTCTGACCCCGATCAAAGTTTTGTCCTAAAGATTTTCCTTTATCATAATTATGTCCACTATCATTATATCCTATTTTAGGATGTTGAACTCTATCAAAATGTTGTCCTTGTTGAATATCTCAATTTTCTCTGCTATAATTGGACTGCATACCTCTTTGAGCAGCTTGAAGCTGATTGTTCTAGTTTCTCAAATAAGTCACCTCCATATTCAGTTTCTTCACCTATTCAGTTAGCTCATCTAGTCTCTCTTGATCATAATTCCTATATGGGGGATGATTTGCATTTTTTTGAGGATATCCTACTATAGTGCTAGTATTCAGTGACTGGTTCAAAACTTTAGAATTCTGCAGATATGTGGGAAAACCAACCTAAGATTGTGGATGAAGAGGTTGATTCACATTTTGCTGGGGGTAGCTGATTGCAGGTGGAACTTGACTCACTGGAGGCCCTGGGTGAGGGACCATAGGCAACTAAGGCACCAGATTCATGATTGGAGTGTGATTGGTGAGAGCCTGGTTGAGAGCTGGGATCTGTCCAAGGTGAGCAGTGGGTCCTAACGATGGTAAAGGCCTAGACAAATGTTGTCGTAAAGTAGTGCTAACCTTCATAGCCTCTACATATGCATCAAGAAAAGTGGTAGGGGGTTATTTCTCCACTTCATGAAGGTAGTTGTGAGACTGTCAAGACCCTCATAATAGAATTCTAAAGTAGTGGCTTCGTCAACAACATAAGGAGCCTACAATCAGGTATAGGAATGATGAAACCTATTGTTAAAGGACGATATGGTCTCATGGAATTCTCTCTTAACATTGGTGAACTGAAGATAAAGCTCATTGGGACTAATGGGGATCCTAAATTTCTGTAGAAATGCAGTCTCCAATTCAGTCCAATTCAAAATAGATCTAGTAGGAAAATGATTGTACCAATAGAATGCATCTTCTCCTAGGGAATAAGGAAAGAGCCTACATGCTACATCCTCATGATTAATTCCTCTATCCTTAAGGAAAGTCTGAAAGATTCTAATGTGTTCCTTAGAAGTTCTATTGGGGTCATTAACATGGAACTTAGAACAAAAGTGTTCTAGGTTCTTGGGCATGACATTGTAATTAGTGAAAGTCAATGGAGATGGGTTATTAGCTAGGAAAGCCATTGGTAGAGGTGGGGTGGTAGTGGCTGATTTATGGTTGGCTGGGTTTGTTGAATAGGAATGTCCTCTGAATCAGATGAAGATGAACATGATGAAGATGAGGATGATGAAACTGGTTGGGTAGATGATGAATCACCTCTTGTTCTAGTCCTTCTTGACCTAATAGGAGCTGGAAATTCTTGAAATTCCTTTCCCCCTAGAGTAGATCTAGTTCTTCTTTTTAATCTTTCAGGAGAGATGGTAGACATAAATCGATCCAACTTAGCTTATTCAAGCCCTCCTAGTGCCAATCTATTGATGATGTTTTCTGCACAGCAACAACTCAGACAGAATATAATATCCTATCTCTCTTGAAAGGAAAATCTCTATCAGCAAGCCTCAAGAGATAACCCCAAGGTCTCTAATGTTAGGTCTTGACAATGCATAAACAACTCAGTGATAAATATGAAAATGATGGTAATCACAAAGGGACCTTACTAAGAGAAAATACTTAATCTTTAATTTATCAAATCTAGCAATATAATGATACTTCAATCCTAAATCTAACTAAAATGATAAAAGAAATAACAAAAGATAAGGGTTAAAGAGAGACTCCTAAGATTAAAACTAATCCTAGGATTAACAATGCAAATGATGAAATACTTGAAATGGACCAATCCCTCATAAACTAATTCTTGCTTGACCCAGATGAAACTGCAATCTTATAGAAATAGTGCAATCTTCTAAGGTATTAAAGATTTTAAGATCATGAACATTCATCCAAATAACCCTATTGCAATTGAGAGAATAAACATTCACAATTGAACTAGGCACAATGAATATAAGGTCTAGGCTAACTTTACAAAGCAACTAATAGTCGGCTAGCTACAAAAAGTATGGACCAGGGATTGCTACAAACACTTCAAGCATCAAACCATAAACACCATTAAATCATGTCTAATTCTAAATCTAGCATATATCTAATACTTCTCAAGAAATCTCAAAGGATGGAACAACAAGAACCATGCAAGATAAATCAACACAAGAGAATTCAACAAAAGCACAATGTCTTCAATTGTATTGAATCGCCCAATGACAACAACAATTCTAGTGTTCTGTGTTACAACACTTTCCCAAAATGAACTAACTTCTAACTCTTGCTCTACTACTTAATTCGCTCCAGTATCAAAACTATCTATCTAGCCCCTTACAAATGAGGCAGAATACCATATTAATAGAAGCCCCCCAAGGCATGTCGACCTAATTAGAATTTACAATAATAATAAATGGCCATAAAACAAGTCAGCCAAGATAAATTCAAAATAAGATAGAATATGCATTAAATGCATGAAATCCATCCAGGTCGGCCTGGGATCTCCAATATAGTTCGGACCAATGCATGTTAAATAATAGGGAAGCACAAATTCTGATGTAGCCTTGCATTAATTGCTTTCCCCTTTGTCTTTATTTTGCTCCACCCTATCATGCACCATCAAAAGTACCTTGTCCAAGTCAGCTATAGGTGGCAAAGGTAAAACCTTAATTCTCTTCTCAATAGATTTAATATTTTCTCTTGACTGTTCCACCGACTTATCCCACTCAACCTTACTAGATTGATATTTCTCAATAACTGCAATATAAGTGGTTGCATCATCCAACTGATGTTCAGTAACTGGATCTTCATTGATTGGAGAATATACATCTCGCCACCATTTTCTCAACTATTCTAAGTTCAAATGCTTTGGTGCAAACTTCTTTCTCCTTGTCATCACCTCAAAGAAAGAAATACATTTATCATAGATATCAGTCAGGGTATCTTCAATTTTCCTCCTCTACTTATATACCTTCTTCAACACCTTTTTCCTTATTTGCAAATCTTCAAACCATTCCCAAGGTTCTGCATCTCTAGAGGAAGGGACAATTGCATCACTCACCAACTTATCCTCAGTGCATTCCATGATGGTCTTGGTTTTCTGCAACAGGAGATCTAAATCCTCTTTATCTTGAGCCAATACATCTTTCAACCAATTTATTGACCTCATTGCATCTCCTCTGATTGAAAGGATGTCTATAATAGAATTATCTCCCTTAGTTTGCACAAACTGTAACCAGCTCACTGTGGAAATAGTAGTGGCCTTCATTATCTCCAACTCAGTTATGGTCTCTTGTGGTAGGAAACTCACAGCAGAAGATGAGGAGCTAGTAGATTGCAAGGGCTTCATCAAGTCCTACAAGTACTTCTTTAATTTCTCATTCTCCTTCTTCATCTCTTACTTAGTTTGCACTTCTTTCCTCAACCTACCCAAGATCACTGCACTAGAGCCTTCATATTCTTCAATATCCTTTTCCATGGAAGTAGGCCCTAGGTTGATGGTTTGCGCATTATAATCACTCCCAGTTACATCATTCTTGTTCTTATCAAGGGCCAAAGTAGCAATGTAGATCACCCTGTTATTTGTTTCATCTCTTTCAATCTTGGAAATGACCTTGGCCTTCTTTCCTTTACCCTTTCCTATGTTTTCCAATAGCTCATCCCAATTGGGAGGGGTGTCATCCACAATAATCTATTTTTGCTTTAACTCCTTATCTACCCAACTTGGAACAATGGATTCTGACTGTATTTTACTCTACCCAACCTCATCTGGTTGATCCCTGGGTGCATCCTCATTTAAATTTAGCTTCTCAGGAATCTCCTTAGCTTTATCCTCCTTTTCTTTATCATGTTCTTTTTCTTCCTACACTGGTGATTGAATCCTAACTAGCATTTCTTGTCTTGGAGGGGGTCTATCCTCTTCACTTCTAGCAAGTGAATCATCATATGTAACCAAGGGAGACTGCAACACCCTCTCCATTTATGCCTCAGCACTAAAGAGCTCTCCCTCTTGAAATTCTTCTCCTTCTATATTTGGGTGATTCTCAGCTTCCTTAGATTCACCTGGTTCCTTGTGAGCTTCATGGGAATAAGGGATATCATCACATTGTTCAGCATGAGGAGTAACCAGAGGCGGATCCTTCTTTGGCACATTTTCCTTAGGAGGAGTTCTTGATTTCCTTGTATATACTTGTGTCCTTTCTCCTGGGCTCTCCACATTTATCACTGGTGGACCAACCTCTTCTGCCTCCTTGGAGCTTTCCTTTCCCTTTTATGACAGTCTTATGATTCTTATTCTCTTGGGCACAGAAGCACTAACCTCAGGATCTGGCTTTTTAGCTTCATCTTTTCCTGGCTTCTTAGCCCTTGACGTGTGCCCCCTTTTCTTGGCAATAGGTTTTCTTTGTTTTTTTGTTTCCCGAGCTTCCTCCACTTGAACATCTTTAATCTTGATTTCAAAATGAGACCTCACCTTGCCCTTACCCTTGGGATCCTGCTCAGCTAACTCCTTGGAAGTAGAATGAGACTCTAAGTCTCCCATCAGATCATAGGTGCATTGCACACCTTCATTCTCCAATTCCCATATCTTATGCTTCAACCACAACTTTGTATACTTAATGACTGGAGTCATTAACTACCCTAGCTCTATTTTTTCTTCTTCCAACCAATCTATTTCACCAATTGGTATGTCCTTTACTGCCTCATAAGCATGGCCCTAAATCAAATCTCCATCATCCTCAACCTGATCTGGAATGGCCTTCACATTATATAATTTGACAGTATGTATTGCTTCTTTTCAATACACATCAGGAAACTTAGCTTCATTCAACATTGTTCTTGTCATATCTTAAATAGTCCTATTATTTACTTCCACTACTCCATTTTTTTGAGGAGTTCTTTGAGAAAAATAGTGCCTTTTATCCCATATTCTTCAAAAAATACTTCAAATTCACTTGATGTGAACTCAACACCTCTATTAGACCTTAAACAGCTGATTCTAGGATTCATTTCATTTTCAACCATTGACTTGAAAATCTCAAATCTACTAAAATATTTTGATTTTCTTTTTAAGAATGTGACCCATGTCATCCTACAAAAATCATCAATGAGTAATATGAAATACCTTTCACCTTGAAGACTCTTTATCTTGGTCAGTCCACATAGATTGCAATGTATTAGTTCCAAAAGTCTTGTAGTAGAATACTCCTTGGTATTGAACCTTATCCTTGTGTACTTCCCAATATAACATTATCTACACATGGTCTTTGTAAGTTTGACAACCTTAGACATATCTCTCACTGCTTGCATGGAGCTGATCTTCACAAGGTTATCAAAGTTGATGTGCCTCATCCTCTTGTGCTACAACCAACATTCATTTGTATGTCCTAGAAGATGGCTTCTTCCATTTACACCCATAAGTTTGTACAAGTTTCTTTTAGTCCTTGAACCTTCTACCACCAATCGACCAGACTTTTCCTTTCTATTTTCACATCCTTTCTTATTAAATAAGATATTGTATCCTTGGTTGCACATATGGCTTTCACTAACAAGATTGTGCTCGAGACCTTCAATATAGAGAACATATTCAACCTTGAATTTTCCATCAATACTTATGGTGCCCTTTGCACAGATCTTTGTTGATGAATTATCTCCAAACTTTATTGATCTATCATTCTATTTAACCAACTTGATGACTTTTATTTTGTCACTAGTCATACGAATTGAACACCCATTTTATATTAACTAGAGATTTTTTTGTCCCTGAGCATGAAATGTTGTTTATAAAACCATTAAATTTTTATTTCCTGATTCCTTGACTTGATCAACACCATTTTCCTTTTGGATTTTTGATTTTGTAAAATCACTTTTGTAATATTTTTCTATATGTCCAACATTGTTGCATATTTGGCATGTCACATTAACATCCACTAGAGGAGCAAGATAATTTCTACTTACAAAATTTCTTCTATTCATTTCAAATTTGTACTCTATAGCCTTATGACCATACTAAATTACAGGTAAAACAATAACCAAAAAATACATGACTGAACTTGTTTATGAAGAGTCTTCTTGCATGATGAGGTATTTCTTTAGGTTTGATATCATCTTCTTTACTTTCATACATAGCTTTCTCCAATTTCTTCTTGAGTAAAATGATCTCCTCAAGATTTTTACATTCACTTATTTTGGCTTCAATCATGGTCTTTTTCCTTTTGTTCTCTTTCCTTGCACAAAATCTTCAAGAGTAGAGATAAGTTCACCTTCAAAATCAACTTCACCTTCTTCTTCATCCACATTTTTTCTTGAACTTTCAGAGATCATAGTGGCCTTAAATAGAGATTCATCTCCATCATCATTTGATGTGTAGTGATCTCTTTCATCTGAGGAGCAATATTCTTCTTTGGAGAGGAGTTTCCTCTGGAAATCGTTTCTCTTGAAACCCTTGCTACTACTTTCAATTTCTCCAAAGGGACATTAAGAAGAATAATTGTAAGGAAAGCTAGATGCGGAAACAACTCTCCTAACGTCAAAACCTCAAGGAAGAATGCAGATATACTTTTAATTTTTTCAATTATAGTCTAATTAAGATGCACATGGAAGAGATAACAGAAACAGAGTATTTGACAAACACATATGAACACTAGATTTATGTGGGAAAACCCTTACGGGAGAAAAACCCACCACACCAAGAGAAGTCACTTTGTATTATAGTAATAAAGAATTACATACAGATTCTGACTTATCTTTCTGATGCCAGATTACAACAGCTTTCACAATGATCAATCTTGTTACAGAACATTCACGTTACAGTCTTCACATAATAGAATTCATCCACTGATCATATAATCACACAGCAATCCATCGATCCATCGAACCAGTTACAATCTGCAACTACAGAGTAAAACCATGTCACCCCTGTCTATCGAGTTTCCTCTCAGAACTACCACAATGAACTGTCTTCCAATGGTTCCCATTCGGCTCCTCTGATTGGTCCAAGACTCACCATGTAGGATGGTCTCCCAATCAGTCAAAGTTGTTCAGCCTGTGTTGGCATGTCGGTGAGACACTACCCATGTCTCCCTGATGCCACATAGCCAGCAATCAATATCACCAAGATTTCATCCTATCGGCAAGACGTTTTACCAAGCTCACAAGTTGCATCGACTTTAGTTTTCCTTTTGGCAAGACTATTGTTCTTCAGTGAGACCACATATCGATATCCTAAGTCACATAGAAGAGTCATACTATCGGAAAAACATTTCGCTCTCACCAAGACCTCCCACCGAGTCTTCATGTTGTTCTGAAGCATCCACCAGTCAGCGAGACTCATCGCTTTTGCTAGGACTTCACACTGAAGTTCACTAAGTCAAATAGACAGTAGAATTTACATCGGAAAGACTATCATCTTTCTCCAAGACATCACACCGAGTTCTTAAGACTTTCTCCAAAGTGATCAGCAGTTGGTTGGACTTTCGTTCGTCACTGAGACTTCACACCGAAACCCCTTTAGTTATCCTGATGACTTCAATGCAAAACCGTTCGGCAAGACATCACACATCGATAAGACTTCTTACTGAGCCATCGCATGTTACTCCAAAGACACCAAGCAAATGCTATTGGCGAGATATTCCTATTGGTAAGACTTCTTACCGAACACCCAAGACTCTCCCCAAATACTTCAACAGAAAACGTTGTTGGTGAGACTTTAGCTATCGCTGGGACTTTACACCGAAGTATGCCTTTCAACCAAGGGTCTCCTTGATATACGATATGTATGGCCTGTCGGCCAGAGATCTCCACGCGGTAAGAGGTTATACCAAATGAAATGTCACAACGATAGGATTCTTTAGTGAGACTGAAGCAAGGTCACAGTGACTTGAATTATTTCAACAAAGTTTCAACTGCTAGTCGGCCAGACAATGAAGATGTCACACCGACTTGGCTCCAATAGAGGTTATAGCCTATGATGATTGAGGCATATATTTCCAACAATCTCCCACTTGACGAAGATCACACAGGCACCTCCAGAGCACAACAAACCTACTAAAAATCATGGGCACTAAGGCCCATCGAATTGGCACACCACCTAAACTTGTCTATGCTCACTAGCTTCGGTAATGCATCTGCAACATTCTCCAGAGTATCAACTTTTTCAAACTGACCTTTCCATCCTCCACCATATCTTGTACAAAGTGGTACTGTACATCTATATGTTTCGTCCTGGCATGGAAAGTAGGATTCTTTTCCAGACAAATTGCACTCTGACTATCACAAAAAATAGTTATTTGCCTTGCATCAAAACCAATGTTAGAATACAAACATTTCAACCAAACTGCTTCTTTACAAGCATGTGTAGCTGCGATATATTTAGCCTCCGTAGTGGACAAAATGACTACAGCCTGCCGCTTACTCATCCAACTCACTGCACCACCATTCAACATGAAAATGTATCCACTGGTGGACCTCCTGCTATCAATATCCCCTGCCCAATCAGAATCCACATAGCTTTGAATACTGAGAGTCCTCTGTGATTCAACCAAGTTCCCATGGTAACACAAAGAAAAATCTGAAGTGCCCTTCAACTATCTAAAAACTCTTTTCATAGCATCCCAATGTGTCCTTCCAGGATTAGCCATAAACCGACTAAGAACTCCCATTGCTTGGGAAATCTCTGGCCTTATATAGACCATTGCATACATAAGACTGCCAACTGCACTAGAATAGGGTACACTGGTCATGTCCTCCATCTCAGTAGGAGATTTTGGACAGTCTTCAACAGATAGCTTCGTTCCTTGCAAGACTGGAACAACTAGCTGCTTGCAATCACTCATGCAAAATCTCTCTAGAACAGTCTTGATATACTTACTCTGACTGAGCCAATTTTTCTACTATTCCTATCCCTGGTTATCTCCATCCCTAGAATATACCTTGCTGCACCAAGATCTTTCATTTTGAACTTAGAAGACAACTGAGACTTAAGATCAGAAATCATTAGCTTACTATTGCCTATGAACAACATATCATCAACATAGAGAGCAATAATAAGAACTTGATCACTTTCAGCTTTATAATAGACACAATGATCAAATTTTGATCTCACAAATCCCAAAGACAATACAAAAGTATCAAATTTCTGGTACCACATTCTAGGTGACTACTTTAACCCATATAGAGACTTCTTTAATTTGCAAACTAGTTTCTCTTTACCTTTCTCAACAAAGTACTCAGGCTTGGACATATAGATTTCTTCTTCAAGATCACCATGAAGAAATGTTGTCTTCACATCCATCTGTTTGACCTCTAAGTCATACGCTGCTGCAAGTCACAAAATAAATCTGATAGACGTCAACTTAGCTACAAGAAAAAAATTCCCCATAATCAATTCCCTCTACCTAGGAATAACCCTTTGCAACCAATCTTGCCTTATACTTTTCCACACTACCATCCAAACCAATCTTCTTTTTAAATACCCATTTGCAGCCAACAGCTTTTCTGCCTTTAGGAAAGGGCACCAAACTCCAAGTGTCATTCTTTTCTAATGATGCCATTTCTTCGTTCATGGCTTCCAACCAAGAGTCTGAATTAGAAATTTTAAATGCCTCTTTTACAGTCCTAGGCTCATCAGTGCTAGAAATTAAAGCATAGGCACAAGTAGAATCTATCAAAGAGAACCCATACCTATCGGGTTGTTTTCTTTCACGGGTTGACCTCCTCACTTGCTAAGGCTGAGGTTCTTCTTCTTCTTCAGAACTCTTAGAGCTACTTGAGCTCTCCTCAGTTTCAGGTACATTTTGAATTTTCAATTCCTCTTTATCTGGTGTAGGAGGAATTCCAACTACATCCTTATTGTTTTTTGACTTTGTCTCTGACTGCAGATCCAAGGTAGAAGGCTTCAACTCACGAAAGATTACACTTCTACTGTATACAACCTTCTCCATATCAGGATTCCAAAGCTTGTATCATTTTATGCCAGTGCTATAGCCAATAAAAATACATTTGACAACCTTGTTCTCCAACTTAGATCTTTTCGCATATGGCACATGAGCATATGCCTCACAGCCAAAAACTCGAATGTCTTAAAGAGGGATTCTTACTAGACCACACTTCCAAAGGTGTCTTCTCAACAAGAGCAGAATTTGGAGAATGATTAATTAGGTAACATGCAGTAGATACAGCCTTAGACCAAAAATTCTCCTCCAAGCCAGCACTACTAAGCATACTTCATGCTCTCTCCATCACTATCCTATTGAACCTTTCTAGAACTCCATTCTACTGTGGAGTATAAGGTGTAGTCTTATGTCTTTTAATTCCATGGTCTTTGCAATACCTCTCAAATTCATCAGAACAAAATTCACCGCCATTATCAGTCCTTAAGCATTTAATTTTTCTTCTAGTCTGATTTTCTGCAAGGTTCTTAAATTCCTTAAACCGACTGAATACTTCTGATTTAATTTTCAAAAAATATACAAATGCTCTTCTTGAATAATCATCAATAAACGACACATAGTATCTTGATTTAGACAAAGAAGGAACATTCACTGGACCAAACACATCTGAATGAATATAATCTAGCAAACCGGAAGATTTGTGAAGACTGGAATAAAAAGAAACACGGTGCTATTTTCCATATATACAATGCTCACAGAATTCAAATTCAAGGTTACAATCTTCAAGCCCCTCAACCAGGTTTTTGTTCTTCAAGGTTTTTAAACATTTCTCTCCAATGTGGCCTAGCCTATGATTCCAGAGCATAGTCTTCTTTGTTGGAAGTTTTACTTCCATAGAGTTTACATAATTAGGGATATTTCCCTCTTTACCTCCATGAGTAGCTTTCTGTGACTTTACAGAGACACTGTTACATTGAACAGCCTGTGCATCCAGCTTGTACAGGGTACCAATTCAAGCACCTCTAGCTAGAACCATAGAGCCTCTAGTCATCTTGCATCCATTTCCAGAGAATGTGACTTGCACTCCAATATCATTCAACTTACTAAAAGAAAGCAAATTTTGAGCCAGACCTGGTATATGCATCACATCCTTGATTCCCTTTACTCTGCCATCAGGAAATTGGATTCTGAATCTTCCACGACCAACTATCTCCAAAGTTGAATCACTTGCCAAGTACACCTTTCCACCATCGTATTCTTCATTCTTCATGAACTAGTCTCTATGAGATGTCATGTGGAAAAATGCTCCAGAATCAATCAGTCAGACATCATCTGATACCTATGTAGCCAAGGCTGCAATGAAGGCGTCTCCATCACTGTGAGAAGAATCATTGTCGGAAGAATACTTCTTCTTCTTCTTCTTCTTCTCCTCTTTACAATCCTTTCAGACATGACTAGGTTGCTCACAGTTCCAGCACTTCACCTTGGACTTCTTCCCAAGAGAATTTGATCTCCCCTCTCATTTTGATTTTGATTTCTTGTCCTTCTTCTTGTCTTTCTCTTTCGACCTTCCTCTAACAGCAAGGGCCTCCTTTACAATCTCAAAATATTTCCTTCTCATCTCTTCTGATAGAAAAGATGCAACAACATCTTCCATCTTGAAACTGGATGTTGTACTCCCAATAGCCATCACCAGATGATCCCAAGAGTCTGGCAAAGAACATAATATAAGCATATAGCGATCCTCTTCTTCAATTTTCACCCCAACAGATGTTAATTGTGCAATTAACATATTGAATGCGTTCAAATGATCAACTACAGACCCTCCTTCTTGCATTCTCAAAGAGTACAACTTCTTCCTCAGGAACAATTTATTCACCAAGGACTTGCCCTGATAAATAGACGCTAGTCTCTTCCACAAGGTAGATGCAGTCTTCTCTTCATGCACATTGAGAAGAACAGAGTCTACCAAACAGAGCCTTATTAGCCCCTTAGACTTTCTATCTGCAAGGTCCCAATCTTCTTGCTTCATGCCTATAGGCTTCGCTCCAGACACAACAATCCAAAGATCATGATCAACCAATAGATCTTCCATCTTAAGTTTCCACAAATGAAAATTGTTGCCATTGAACTTCTCTATTTCAATCTTTCCTGACGTGCTAGTCATCTCAATCTGTAATTAGAAATTGACAAACTTCTACAGGACTCCCACTGAACATAATTGACTCAAAAAACCCAACGTACTGACAAGGATAACACAACTAGCCAGGCTCTGATACCACTTGTAAGGAAAGCTAGATGAGGAAACAACTCTCCTAACGTCAAAATCTCAGGGAAGAATGCAGATATACTTTTAATTTTTTCAATTACAGTCTAATTAAGATGCACATGGAAGAGATAACATAAATAGAGTATTTGACCAACACATATGAACACCAGATTTATTTGGGAAAACCCTTACGGGAGAAAAACACACCACACCAAGAGAAGTCACTTTGTATTACAGTAATAAATAATTACATACATAGTTCTAACTTATCTTTCTAATGCCAGATTACAACAACTTTCACAATGATCAATCTTGTTACAAAAAAATCATGTTACAGTCTTCACAAAATAGAATTCATCCACTGATCATATAATCACACAGCAATCTGTCGATCCATCGAACCAGTTACAATCTACAACTACAGAGTAAAACCATGTCGCCCCTGTCTGTCGAGCTTCCTCTTAGAACTGCCACAATGAACTGTCTTCCAACGGTTCCCATTCAGCTCCTCTGATTGGTCCAAGACTCGCCACGTAGGATGGTCTCCCAATCCGTCAAAGGTGTTCAACCTGTGTTAGCATGTCGGTGAGACACTAACCGTGTCTCCCTGATGCCACACAACCAGCAATCGATATCGCCAAGAGTTCATCCTATCAGGAAGACGTTTTACCAAGCTCACAAGTTGCATCGACTTCAGTTTTCCTTTCGGCAAGACTATCGTTCTTCGGTGAGACCACATATCCATATCCTAAGTCACATACAAGAGTCATACTGTCAAAAAAAATTTCGCTCTCGCCAATACCTCCCACCGAGTCTTCATGTTGTTCTGAAGCATCCACCAGTCGGCGAAACTCATTGCTTTTGCCAAGACTTCACACCAAAGTTCACTAAGTCACATAGACAGTAGAATTTACATCGGCGAGACTATCGTCTTTCGCCAAGGCATCACACCGAGTTCTTAAGACTTTTTCCGAAGTGATCAACAGTCGGCTAGACTTTCGTTCATCGCTGAGACTTCACACCAAGACCCTTTAGTTATCCCAATGACTTCAATGCAAAACCGTTCGGAAACTCATCACACATCGGTAAGACGTCTTACCGAGCCATCACATGTTACTCCGAAGACACCAAGCATATGCTATCGGTGAGACATTCCTATTGGTAAGACTTCTTACCGAACACCCAAGACTCTCCCCGAAGACTTCAACATAAAACACTATCAGTGAGACTTTAGCTATCACTGGGACTTTACACTGAAGTATGCCTTTCGGCCAAGGGTCTCCTCGATATACGATATGTATGGCCTATCAGCCAGAGATTTCCATGCGGTAAGAGGTTATACCGAATGAGATGTCACAACAATAGGCTTCTTCAGTGAGACTGAAGCAAGGTCGCAGTGACTTGAATTATTTCAACAAAGTTTCAACTAATAGTCGGCCAGACAATGAAGATGTCACACCGACTTGGCTCCAATAGAGGTTACAGCCTGTGATGATTGAGGCATATATTTCCAACAATAATGACCAATTCTTCCACAATTAAAATAACCTTTATACGTACCTAATCCTTTCTTTAACTTTCTCATAAATCTTGCTTCTTCTTCCTTAGAATCACTATGTGAACCAAATGCTTCTTCTTTCTTCGCAACTTTGAATGCAACTTCTCTTTTTTGTTTACTTTAAAATTCATTCCTCATCTCGTAGGTTGTGAGGGATCCAAGGAACTCTCTGATGGTAAGATTTTTTAGATCCTTGGCTTCTTCAATTGTAGAAACTTTCAAGTCAAATTGGTGGGAGAGTTCTCAAAAACTTCTTCACCACCACAAAGTCAGTTATGTCTTCTCCAAGACCTGTGACTCCATTCACATAATATACTTGGAGTAGATAGTTCGCTATATTATCCTCTTCTTTCATCTTCAAATTCTCAAATAATGCTATATATGATTACAACTTCTTCTTTTTTCACACTATCATTTGCTTCATAGAGACTCTTGAGCTTATCCCATATATCCTTTGTAGTCTTGCATTGCACTAACTTAAAAAAAATTAGAATTTTCTAACCCACTTAGGATAACATTCTTTGCTTTAACATTTTTCTCGTGAGTCATTTTTTCATTTGGATAAGTGATAGGATGAGTAGGTTCAGTATAATCATCCTTGCCAACTCTTCAAATATCATAACCCAACGAGGAGAGATAAATATCCATCCTCACACTCTAGAAGGCATAGTTCCCATCAAAATGTGGTGCCTTAGAAGAGAAATCATTTTGAGCCATGTGTTCTAAACCAAGATTTTCCTTCAGTTGTTAGGTTGTACCAAGGAACTCAGCTTTGGTACCAATTGTTAGAATACATAGATATATTGAGAGGGGGTGAATCAATATATCTATCAATTTAATCTAATTCAAATTTATCAATAAAAACTTATTACTATCATAACTAGTTAAAACATTCAAAGCACAAACACACAACCAAAACATTAGATTTACGTGGAAAAACCTAAAAGGGAAAAACCATGATGATAAATCTGCTTGGAGCTACTATCTAAATCCATCTTCACAAAATGAAACAAGATTTAAAACTCAGTTTATGGAATCAACCAAAGGAAGTCTACAACCCCCTACTAATTACAACACTTAAAGAAAGAGGCTGCAACCTCAAAATACAACACTTGATAAATTAGATACAAAACTACCTTCTCAACACCTATATTACCTCTAGTTCACTACCTTTATCACTTCACTTCACTTCACTTACACTCTTCTTCTTTCAACTCGCTACCTCCATGAATCGCACATATACTTCTTCCTTTGGGTCACTACCTCCAACATTTACTTACACACTTTTATCAGCTCACTACCTTCAACACTTCACCTATACTCTTCTACTTTCGGCTCACTACCTTCAACAAACATTAAACATTTCTTTACATATTCACAATCATTCATTTTCCTTCAACACTACTTTCAAAATTTACTTTGAATACTCAACACATTATACAATTTCTTCAATTGCACACTTGATCCTTCATTTATACCTTCTACAATCATCAAAAAATTTATCCTTGTTATCCAAACTGACATATGTAGACATGAAACACACAATAGCCATAATAAGTCGGCTCCAAAACATTCGTGGGAAAGGGAAATTCAATGCGGTCCAAGGCAAGAGATAAGAATGGCCTATTTTACCTCTGCACATTATCCCATGTTCACACACACCATAAAAACATGGCACAAACAACTTAATGTACCAAGTTGACCCAAAAAACACTTAACCCACAAAATATTAACTCTAGACCAAAAGATGTATTAGAGAGACCAGGTAGCATCACATGGATTGAATTGCAAGCATACAATGATATTCAAAAACATTGCCCTCCTTTTTTAAGTTTATGCAACATTATGCTAGCACAAGCAAATAGACATAGAACCAGTTGTTGATCCTTTTCCATTGATGTCAAAGGGGGAGAGAGTGCTCAAAATGCTAAATTGCTTAGAAAGAATAACTATATTGAATTGTGGAAATGCTAAATTAAGGAGAGAGTGAATGTTGAATTTCTCAGAAAGAATAACTATCTTTCTATCCTTTAATGTCATATCTTTCACAGGGGGAGTAAATGCTACAACAAATGAATCATTCAAACTTATTCATTAGGAGCGTTTTGGTGGCCCCAACATTTTGTTGTTTTCCATCAATAAAAAAGGGGGATATTTTTGAGCAGAGGTTATCATTGATGTCAAATTGATATCAGCATGACATTGATATTGATAGTGGTTATCAAAGAGTTTCAAGGTTGTCATATATGAAGGTTGTCAAAATGAAGAAGATTATAGGAGTACAAGTATTATCAGTTGTCTCAAAGTTTTGGAAGCATGATGTATAACCTATCATATCTTGTATCATGTTAGTATTGGTGTGACTACCTTTAGATAGTTAATGAATTTATTATACCATGTCGGGTATGCAATCAACATGAGTGTGGTGGTCCAAAAGGATAACTTTGGGTAGAGAGATTAATTAATATGGGTGTCATTTATTTTAGAAATGCAATATTGCTATACAGTTTGGAAGGAGAATGTTCCTACACTAGTTATATCATTTTCCTGAGTTTTCTGTGGTGCAACTCAGTGTGTAAGGAGTTTTGGAGTAACATAAGGCTCATCAAGCTATTCAAAGTTTGAGGCATGTGGGGTAACAACTAAAAGAATGTAGAACTCAAATCAAGTGTGTGGAGTGAGGATATGACCCATTTAAGGTTCCCATGGTGGTGCAAGGTGTCATATTCTTTTAGCGACAAGTTTGGACTAGTGTATTACACATGTCATGTAATTTGAATTTAGGTATACCCTATGTTGTCTAGGTTGGTGTGGATCCTTGGCTGACATTGAAGAGTGTTAATATAATTGTTGGAAGGTTGGTGCCTTTGTCCCCTTGGATAGGTTGGTTCCCGTGTAGCTCGCTACGAATTTGTGACATGGCTTGGCCACCTCCCATGAACCTTGTATAAATTTGGTGTTTGTATTGGGAGTTAATAGGTCAATCTTTTTTTGCAATGACAAATGTGTTCCAAAAAATGGTATTAAAGTAAGGTCATGGGCTTGAATCACATGGTTGCATTGGTGGAATTTTTGGAAGGGTTGTGCCTTCATCCCCTTGGATAGGTTGGTGTCTATCCAACTCGTTGTGGATTTGTGACATGGCTTAACCACCTCTCATGGATCTTGTATAAATCTAGTGTTTGTATCGAGTTTTAATAGGTCGATCTTTTGGTGCAACAAAAAATGTGTTCGAACAATTCTTTCATTTATAGATTTCAAATGTTTAGAAGCATTATATGTATGTGAGAGAGGTACAATGATTACAGTGAAAGTATTGTAGAGGGATGTACAATTGTGTCATGAAAAAAAGTGAGTGCTAGTATCAATGTGTCTGCTATATAGAGTTAAATTTGAAATCTTCCATTATTTTTGTTTTGATAGGATTGGTGTTCTACCTATTTTATTTTTCTAACAAGGATTGGTGTCTCTGGTAGGTTGGTTCCTACATCTCATTATAAAATTCACTTATTATATTCCTTCTTGTGAGAGCTTCTGATAATGGTTTTTCCTATCTTGAGTTTCCATGTAAAAATATAGTGTTATGTGTAAATTTATGGAGTGCTTTAATTGCTTTACTTACTAGCATGTATAGATTAGTGCTCTTCATGTTGAAAATCTATAAAGTAATTGTGAACTTTTCTTGAATCACTGCAATTGTTTAGATCTATTGATTCACCCCCCCTCTTAGTAGATTGTGTGCAAACCCAAACAACACAGTCTTAAGATAGAGCATTGAAAAGTTGACTTTTGGTACATCTCAACAAATGAAACACAAAGGGATAAAATAGATAGACATGTTAAACTCATCATCCAAACTGCAAGACCAAAATAGATAATATGGAGAAATGTGAAGCATCTTTTTGAACCTTTCATGGCTACAAGAACATAAACTTCACTCTGCTAACTACATAAACTTTTGCAGTGACTTCTATGTTTTGAACACGGGAACGCACTTTCTTCACACTTTATTCTGTTTATCTTTCAAACTGAAGGACCTTATCTTCAAATAAGGAAGAATGTATAACATTCTCCAAATCCTTTTAGTGCAACTTCCTAAGCCACTAAATGCAAGAAATTATTTTATACATTTTACATTAATAGACAGTGAACATCATCATTCACTTATACATGAGCAACATGAAATATAGAACAACAGTTATAGAAACTCATAACATCCAACACCATACATAATACTTCCGATCAACATACTAATTTCAACATATGCAATTATCCACATACTACTACTCTACTGACATCAATGACAATACCATCAACAATCTCAATTTTGTTGACATCGATGACAACACCAACAACATTCTTGCAACAAGGAGGAATTATTTATTAGATAAACATATTGGTTTCTCTATTATTCTTCATGTGTTTTATCTTCCATTTTTTCCTCTAGAATACCTTCTTTGATAACTTCATCAAGTTATGAATATGTTGCTCGATTGCTTCTAGAGATGCTTATCTCCTCTTGTCTATCACTAAAACTTCTTCTAGTTGTATTCTATGCAGATTGAGATTGATTGGGTCTTCTTTATTTACTTTGTCTAATGAAGCTTGGGGCAATGGAGTTTCATGAGTTGGAAAATTTATTTGGAACTCCTCTTTTAAAGGATCCAATCCTTTATTTTTCTTTTAAATTTAGGATTAAATGGAAATAATGGTGTCATATTCTTTGGTTAACTTTTCTATCATTTATTGAGTTTCAAACAAATATGTAGGACCACCTATCAGGTTTTCATCATCTTCTTCCTATCTTAAAATAGTTTTTTCTCTTTTTAATAAAATTTCAATTTTGTAGTAGTTACTTTGTTGTTTCTTACCTCTTCTTTTCTATATTCCTTTTCTTCCATTTTCTTAGCAGTTCTAATTGTGTTGGAAAAGAATGGTGGAGATAAAAAATTTACTAACTTTATGAGAGATCCAATAGGAGTAACTATTATAGGTGATATTTCTTTAATTATTATATTGATTTTGTTGACTTTCAACTTCTCTTTTTTCATACTATGAGGCACTTCATCTTTCTCTTCCTCTTTTTCCCTAGGATCTATTCTCTTCATTTTTTTTTTTATTGTATTTCATCTTCACTAACCACCTATTTTAGTTTCTTTGACCTATGATGTTGTAAATAATTAGTTTCTACATCATGGGATTCATGTCTCCCAGTAGTTCATTCTCTTTTTTATCTTTTTTCTTCTTGGTTATTTGCTTGTTATAAGTAAGGGTGACCCATTGCACCTTTAATTATTTTATTTTATCATTCAACCATGTCCCAATATGCTTCAATATCCCTATCTCTCCCCCTTTTATCCCTCCCTCTACATATTCCCCTCCCTCTCTCTATCCTTCCCATCTCTCCCTCCCTCCCTCCCTATCACCCCTATCTATCTCTTTACATATAATTCTCTTCCTTTATAATTCCATATATCTCTATCTCTCTCTTTCTCTTCCCATATATCTCTATCTATCCCTCTTTTTCTCTACCCCGACCTCCCCTATTTCTCTATCCCTCTCTCCATCTATAGTTTTCTATCTCTACTTATTTTTATTTATTTATCTCTTTTTCTACCTCTTCATCTCCCTCTCCCCCTCTCTATATCTTCTTATATATATATATATATATATATATATATATATATATATATATATATATATATATATATATATATCACTCTATCTCACAAGCTATATACCTCTCTATCTCTCCCTCTCCCTCTCCCTCTCCATCTCTCTATCTCTTCCTCTATCCCTCACTATCTCTCTATGTTTATCTCTCTTTCTCTTCCTCTCTCTGTCTCTCTATCTATTTCTATCCCTCTTCCTCTCTCCCTCTATCTTCATCTCTCCCTCTATATTCCTCTCTCCCCCTGTATCTCTAAACGCATCCCCTCTATCCGTTGCACCCTCAGTTGTTTCCCTTGATGACAAGCCACACAAGGACCATCAAATTGGTATTTTGGTATTACAGGTATACATATATGTGGTTGTTGGTGATTGACATGATCAGATGTATATAGCACACATGGTATACATGATGATTGTTTCATGATCACAGGTATATGGCACACATTGGTATGAAACACATGGTATGCATGATGACATTTTTTTTTTTTTTTAACATCATCAGATTGGATAATTGTCATGGTTGGCACAACATACATTTTCCCATTGAACATGTATCTTAGACATATGTATTTTGACTTATGATACAAGGCACATTTATCTTGAATTTATTTTATCTTGAGACAATATAGGTTTTGTCTTTCATATGCTCATTTGGTCATTATACGAGGTGACAACATGTTATTTCTTTAAGTCACTTTAAGTGACTAGGCCATGGGTATTTTTATATGCAAAATTTTAGTAAAATATTTCCCACCAAAATGTACCTTAACTAGATTGGTTTGAGCTGCACTTTATGTGGACAAAAGTTATTTGTGTAAAAAGGAAAAATCAAAGGGTGCTCGAGCTTATTTCATTATTTATTTTGTTGATAAGGACAATGGAAAACTTAGGGTTCAATGGAGATTGGCAGGAAGAGGTGGTCTAGCAGCTAGATATGCAGAAAATAGTTTTTAGGTCTTCATGGTAGTCAGTTTTCAAAGCATTCAAAGTAAGGCCAACTTCATTTTATTGCTTCTTAAGTAGTAACAATTTTGTTGAAACCCTAGTATGGAATTTGCAATTTTTGTTTCTAGTCAAAGGTTGGGAACTTGTTGTATTTACAAAGGTGTATATAGTTGTTTCATTTGGATTACAGTTAGTTGACAAAAGTTTTTGTTTCATCAAATCACATTTGTGTCTATTGTTTGCAATGTCAACATGGGTTTCTTGTCACACATATATCTATGGTATTGGCTTATGTTAATCCTATGGCTAGGGAATGAGATTATATATTATTTAGCTTGCCTATGGTAAAGGCCATGTAATGCATTTTTTGTGTCAATTTGGACACAGGTTTTGAGCCATATACATGTTGTTGTCTATGCATGGATTGTGTGTAAGTTTGCATATCATAACATAGTTAATGTTGACCATGCATTAAATGTTTTAGTGGCTACATATGATGATGTTATTGAAAGGATGATATACCACGATGATTCAAGGGACAGTCTTGATGACAGTTAACAGTTTATTGTGATCATTCTTTGTACCTATCAATGTATACCAATAGTTTGCAACTGAGAGGAAATTATGGAAATCGTTATTGTAAGAGGTTTTAAAGGTTACTTTTGAAAGTTTTCAGTATGGACAGTTGGCAGTAACTTGAACACCATGGAATGTTTATATAAATAGTGATTTATCACTATTTGATGTTCTGTGCTTTTAATAGAGTTATCATGTTTAATGCATAAACAAAATTTTGTAATTGATTTTTTGCAAACATGATGCATAATAGAGTGTATAAATGATATATTTGATATTTTAGAGATTCCATTGAATGAATCTTTAAGATATTAAGTGTATTAGATTAGAGGTGAAATATGATTTGTAGAGAAGCATAGTGATCCTCTGTAGTTGAATTCTCTATTGAGAAATGTATGATGAAGTTAAAATGATCAAGTCAGTGAGATAGATTGATCATTGACAGTGAGAGAGATGTTTGTATGCCAGTGAGGCATTCTTGTAACTAGTGAGGTTCTTTGGTCAGTGAGGTCATTTTTGCAAGTGATACATTTGAAATCTATCTGTGAGATAGTATTGCTAGTGAGGCATTGTAAACATAAATTTTTCAGATTAAGCTGATGAGGCATCATTTCTGAAGTGGTTTTTATCCCTAGAGGGTTTTCCACTCATCAAATTCTGTCTTATGGTCTCATTGTTTTGATGTGATAAGTTTCATGATTGTGATGATCTTTGGTTTGCTTCAATATTTTTTATTTCAGTTCTTTAATGATTGCATTCAATTCATGAAAGTATTTATCATTGAAATATTAAGAGCATAAATTATTTAATTCTTTTTCAAGGAAAAAGTTTTAAAAAATTATAAGACACTGATTCACCCCACCTCTCAGTGTCTTCTTCACTCCAACAAGTGGTATCAGAGCCAAACCCTTGATTTAACAAGCCTAATCAGCTTAAGGTTCCTTGGTATGGAGTTGCATGTCTGATATGGCAAAAAGTAGAAGGAATAGGAATAAGAAAGAAAAATCATAGCTTGCAAAAGTAGAAATGCCTAAGGAAAATCCATAGCCTGTAGAAGAAAAGATGTATAATAAAGAACTTGATGAATTTGTGGTGGACATGAATGATTCAGGTATTGAAGGAGAAATTGATTTTGTGGTAGATCTTATTTCTGCACTTGATGAGATTAAGAGTCTTAGAAAGGTGAACAAGGAAGTAAGATTTCAGTTAGAGAAGGAAGAAGATTGCAAAGAGTTAGAAATTGAAATTATCTCTTTGAAAGAAAAACTTGAAAAATCAAATGAGTCAATTATTTGTCTGAAAGTTGAAAATGAAGAAAGTAAGAGAATAGCCCAAGTGACTAGATCCAATTTAGAAGCCAGAGCAGTTGAGTGCCAAAAGTTAGAAAGTGAAATAGTTGTTCTAAGGAAAGATCTTGAAAGTGTAAAGATTCAGTTATAGAAAAATCAGAATTTTGATCAAAGTACCAACAAGATAAATGAGATTCTAGATAAGCAAAAGCATCACAAAAACATCTTTGTCTTAGGATATGAAAAAGGACAAAGCTCTGGATTTCAAGATGAGAAAAAAAATGAAATAGTGTTTGCAACAAAAGATGGAAAGATTTTCAAAGTTAGGAAAACTCCAAGAAATAAAATAGGCTTGAACTATCATGCTACTACTCCTAAAACAAAAAATAAGGTTACTGATGAAAAACAACACAAGGTCTTCAATAGAGTTGGAAAAAGAAACGATCGGTTCATAGGATCTTCATCTACCAAATAAAATTATTCAATGAGGTATAACTATACTCAGTTTTATGGTTATTGTTATGTTTGTCATAAGTATGGTCATAGAGCTAGAAATTGTGGTTATTCTGGGTTGTCAAATCAAAACTACAATATTGTTTGTTTTAACTACAATAAGGCTGGACATATAAAAGAGACTATTGGTTACTAGAAAGATACAAAGATTGGAATAATTTTGAATTGTCAAGAAACATTTATGCTTCTTTTGTTAATCATCAAGTCATGTGCTATAGATGTAATGGTTTTGGACATAGAGCCAATTTTTGCAGAAGTCAGTTGAAGAAATCATTTGGAAACTACAAGAAGATAGATGACCCGATTGAGCAAAGGAAAGAGCCAAGTACTTAAAGAGAAGCATGAAGTAAGGGGGAGCAAGTTAGTGTTTTATTTTTCAGCCCCTAGAGAAGATAAGAAAGTTATGAATAAGATTATACACAAGTGAAGTGACAAAAAGGAGTGTTAGTTTTGATTATCATACATTGTTTGCTTGCAAGAGTATCAATAATCATTGTGTTTATGCTCAAAAGTTTGTGTGCATGGTTTATGAGTTTGAGATAGTCATATAATGCATAAATAATGCACAATGAAATCATGTGTTCATTGGTTTTTAACAGTGATATTCTGAAGTAATAGTTGTTTGGACAAAAGTTGCTCTTGTTTGTCAATATGACAGTGTCTATGTTGGTACATTCTTGATGGTGCAATTAGAAGTAAGGTGCAAATCTTTTTGTATGTAAGCAGTGTTTACAAGGTACAGGTTGTATTGGACATTGATGATGGCATTGGAATATTCCTATATTGATGTTGATGGTGGTGTTAGTCATGATTGATAGTGACTTGTTATGCTCTTGATAGTGTTTTACATATAGATGACAGTGATATATTTTTGATTGTGCTATTATTTCTTCACAGCATCATCATTTTTTAGTATTTGGGTACATTGATAGGTTTCAGGAGGAGCATATGGTTTATTTAGTGGAATGGAGAATGCGTGCGATCTTGTTGAAGAACAAATCTTGAGGCTAGTAGTTCTTTCTTGAGTGTTTGATAAGGTTCAATTAGTGTTTTTGCAATCAATACAAGAAGTGTCTTGTTTTCAGACAATACATTCTTTTTGGAAAGTGATGTTTTTAATTCATTGGTGGCATTCATGCTTATCATTTGCAGTAAGATGTGTTTTTTGAAACAATGAATCTTGAGCATTGCAATGTTGTGATTGTCCAACAATGATGTTTCCTTCTTCCATACAAAGTGGAATGGTCTTTGGAACCTTGGTCTAGGCTGGTCCTTAGAATTTTGGTTGATGATAACTACTTGGTATAGATGCTTGGTGTATCTACATGAAAACAGTAGCACAAGAGTTTTGAAAAAATTTCAATATTAATTGTTGTCACTTCTACCTTGTAGCTTCTTTTCCATTATTGTTAAAAGATGTGAAGGGCTCGGTTGCTAGATATGGTCTTAATGATGACCTGTTGAAGGTTGCTTGAACATTATTGTGGATTTGACCAATGTTATACTTTGTCTTAGAGATACATTAAGCTTACACGTATATGGTCATCTTCTTGACAGTGGTATGATATTGAATGTGACAGTTCAATTTCACTGTTACAGTGGCACTCGATATGGTAGTTTGACTGTAGCAGGTTGATTTTATTTTGACATTATAGTCATACTTATTTGGTATAATATTGGCATCTACTTGTTTCGTACATAAAAATCTTGGACAAATATCTTTGTTAGGATTTTTAGGCAGGCATATTTGGTGGTTCACAGTGCGTGTTTTAGTTGATTGGTATATTAGTATCATAGTGATCTCACATTTATGACTGATATTCAGATTGAATTAGTTCATAGTGATTATCTTTGACAAGTGATGATGATCTGATGTTATGGGTACACAGTTGTATGAAAAGCTTTGTTGATGGCGATTTTGGCACCACAACAATGCAAACAAAATATTGCTACTCTACTTTTCCTGAAAGAGAAAGGCAACACATGGATGCCTTAGGTCCCAAGGTCTTTGTAGTTGGTTCTCAACTGTGCTTGCTGGTGTTGTGCTTCTGGATTGTTATCAGATCAAGCATGAATTTAAACCTAATCTAACTAGGGGTTTTAAAGAAACATAAAAGGATATATTAGAGCTTTGAAACAGAAAAGAACAATAGTTCATCCAACCTTAGCCAGACTTGTTAGCTTCAAGGAATTTGTAAACCAAAACTGCAGAACAAAGTAAACTTGTGATTGACACACAACCTCTTTCATTCACAGTGCTAATTCGCATAATAGATTTTAATTACCATTTAAATAAAACAAAAAATAATATTTCATTCCTTGAAGACTTCACAAGTCAAATGATCAATTAAGACAAATATCATTCAGGAACACAACATGGAGTATATTAAACTCTGATTGCTTCTACTATTAGTAAAATAGATAAGCAATATTTACAAAGCTGGCACAATCACCAGTGTACAGAAAATCTGTGGCTCTAGAGTGTTTCCAACTACACTAAGAGAACTTGGAAAATACATTACAGTCTGTACTGAAATCTTACTGCTAACTAAGAAGATAAGGAGAAGCTATTATTACTGAGAATCAAGATGCAACTCTCTCTCCTTCTGTTAAATGACTAACTCCTAATAGTTCTAACTCTAAACAGTTCTCAATCTAATAGTTCTCTAATCCTAGAAGTTCTAATCTGGAAGTGCTAACTTTCTTCTAAATCCTTCTAACTTTTTACACAGAGGCAAGAATGCCTTATATACAAAATGTACCAACTTGAATGTGTTGTCCCCTGCACTAGGATTTACAAAATATCCACAGACTGGAGATTCAGCTCTCAAATCTTCTTTAAGGAAAGTCAAAGCTGCATTCAATGTGAACCCCTACTATCCATATTGCTGTAAGGTTGTTCCAGAGATGACCTTAGATCTTTTGCAACTGCAGCCTGTACTCTCATGTCTGCGTGTCCATCTTCGAACTCTGTTGGGGTCACCTTGAATGCTTAGAATATCTCCATTAATATTGATCTACCCCCTGCCAGTGGTCACTACAACTGTCCCTATGAATCACAGTTTATTTTTTTTTCTTTTCTCCGGCTTCCTTTCTGTTCTGGACTTCTCAGTACATTTGATCGTTCTTCTGGAAACACCATCGGGCCTTCCTGTAGATTTAAACCTTTCACCCAAGTCGATCCATTGCCTTTGGATCTCATAAGGAATCCATTTTGCTAACATTCTGTTGTTCTTCATCACAGGGGTAGTCAATCGATGAAAGGGACCGATGAGTCACTCTTTTGGCTCCTTTTGATTGGTCGGGAATACACCAAGCGAGCTCCTCAGGCGGTCAAAGGTGGTCTGATCAACATCTCATGTCGGTGAGACACCATCGGTGTCTTCCTGATGCGACTCCACCATTATACAGTTATCAGCATGACACAAAACAGTCGGCAAGACGTTTCGGCAAGCTGAAAAAGTTGGGAGAAGATGCAAATCTTTCAGCGAGCCCTTTTATTTTCTCCCCAAACCTATTATGTCGATAGGAGTCACGGTGAAGCTAGACTCACTGGGCGGACTCATCTCTAATGTCAGGGAGACTGTAATGTTTTGGGGAGACCTTACCCCGATTTTCTCTTTTCTTATCGAGCCTTCCCTTATTATCGGTAAGACTCCCTTCCTTCGCCAAAACCTTATGGCGAAAACATAACCCTCGGTGGGCAGTCCTGGCGATATCCACCTTGTGTCAGGGATACTTTATCGGATTGGCAAGACATCTTACTGAGCCTATTCCTTTGTTAAGAGTCTCCCCGAGCTCTTTCTATTTCGGTGAAACACCCACCGTTCAGCGAGAACTCCTGGCGAAATCCCTTTATTCTTCTGGAGTCTCCCTGAGTTAATTCATTTCGGCGTGACCTTCAAACTTCGCTAAGACCTCACACCGAGGTCTCATCCTTCGCTGAGTGTTCATTTGAGTTTAGGGAGAGGTTGTTTAATCGATGAGACATCTCGCCAAACCTTAGATCTTTCGGCGAGATCCTTTTATCTTTTCAGTGAGAATCTCACATTGGTGGGACCTTTGGCCAAAGCCACTCCATTTTGCCGATGTCGTTTTGCTTCGTCGGCGAGACCCGATGCATTCGCCAAGACCTCATAGCGAGCCCAGATCATTATGCCGATGCCGCTTTTGTCACTGTGACCTCACCTCTTCGGCCAAACATTATGCTGAAGGTTTTATCCTTTGCTGAACGCAACCCCCTTCGGCGAGACCCATGCCAATCGGCAAGATCTCCTGCCAAAGGAAAAATTATCGCTAACCTTAGACCTTGGTGGGACCCCTCCTTGTTGGCAAGACACTTTGATTCTCTCCCTGAAGACACATACTGATAGAATCCCTTGTGCTATGTCAGTGTGACCAGAGCCGCTCGGTAAGATGTTACCCCAATGCAGTTGAGTCCTGTCGAAGTGTGTTTGCTTTGCTGGCAGTCAGCGAGAGTTGAAACTTTTTTCGAGACCTCTTGGCGGGGAGAAAACCTTATGTTGATATATGAATCCTTTTGACAGCAGTCAGTGAGACATGGATATTTCTCCAAGACCCTTTCCCGAAGACAAGCTTACGCCGATAGGAAACCCCTAGTCACCAAGACGATGAATGATGTGTTGTTGATTGGCATCTGCATGTGAACTCCAGTCACGGTGACATCCCTATAATGTGGAGTATCTAGACTTGATGGAATCTATAGTGTAACAGGTCCAGATATGGGGAAAAAATGCTCATGGTGGGACTTTCCTAGAAACTTTGCGAGTATAGACAATATGTAATATCATCAAAATTGTGCAGTTCTAACACCCCCTTTGGATCCTTAGTAGATAGAGCCAAGCCGCTAGTCAGCAAGAGGTTAGGAAATTCATGCCGACCTTTTCCTTCAGCTAATTTTCATGACCAACTGGATTGAAAAATGAACCCCAACTAAGCTCCCTTGACAAATATCATCTTGTACGTGATTTAATCCTGTATTCAACAAAGAAACCACAGTAAAGATCACACAAACAGAAGTTAATTAATCAAAACAATCATTAAAATGAATCCTATGTCAGTAGGGTACCGTTAAATCTCTTAACAAAATGATCATACAAACAATTTGGGTTTCAGGCTGACCCGCGGAACCCAAGCCAAGGAGGAATTTTGGAGAATTTCGAGCCAGGCAGATTCCAGCGGAGTAAGCATGAAAACACCTATTAGAAACCCAATCCGATCATTATCAATCAAGGAACAACATGTGAGATCTCAAAATAACATCAATTATTCATAAAATGCATCATCATTTATTAACTAGCCTTACTACTCCATACTTCTTCACATTTCACCAGATTCTGGGAAATCCACGCGGGACGGATTTCCATGAAGGAGAAGACATTAATTGGAGGCCTCAGGGATTTCAGGAAAATCTGGTCCATGTAGAATCCTGCGAAGACCAAAAATCCCCGAACAACAATGCCTGGCCAGAGCTCGAGTGAGATCCGGGAAAATCTGGATGGGGGGGAAAATCCCGATCTCAGGAGAAAACCCGAATTCCAATTAAGGCAAAACTGAACTTTAACAAAACCAGATGGCAAACTCAGGCAGAAAACCAGAAGAACCACCAAGGGGAAAGCAAGTAACCAAAAGAAAAAAGAAACCAGAAAGAAGAAAGGGGGACCCATTTTGATCCAAAACAAAGTGAGGTGGTTATGCAAGGCATAACAAATGGCGACTCGGCTGGGAAAATGGTTTAACCATTTTCATGAATCTGAAGGATTTAGCTACCCAAAACTCCGGTTCATGAACATCACAACTCCAGTTGGGTCAGTTATAACAAGCAAGGTGGAGCTAGAATCTCAAATGTAAGTCAATCAATGGCTATCTCTGAATTAATGTGTGTGTTTGATAGTGCATCATCCTTTCATAAAGTTTTCCTTATCTTTCGAGCAACAATGTGCAAGATTTGAGCTACATGAGTTGATTCCTTTTAGTTGTCATGCAATGATATTCTGGGCATTGCTCTGCTGCCAGTCAAGTGTGTATAGTCCCGACGGAGATACCTCTAGTTTCCTCACAGTATTGCTCTACTGCCAGCCAGGCATCCATAGCCCCGGTAGAGATACTGGAATCACCCATTCATATTGAATCCTCTTTTTCTTTTGATAATTCTTTTGTTTTTTCTTTTGAAGTTTCAAATATTTTGTTTACTTCTTTTTTTCTTTTCAATATGTTAGATGTTTAACATCTGATCTGGGTTGAAAACTACCATGGACCTCAAGACAACACTTAGGAATCATATTTTTCACTCAAATCTTGCAACACCATAATCCTAAGATAGATATACCCTTACAAGAGGAGATGTTCTTAATGATTTGTGATAGATTCAGGGGAGCTGATGAAAGCTACTTACTTGGCACCTTGTTTTCAAGACTTTCCACAACTTTTATTGATAATAAGCATGAAATAACGAATTGAGGACAAAATCACTCGATCAGAAAACCTAAAAATATTTAAACTGCTTCTCTCCTAGTGACCAAAGTATGCTTCAAATAAACAACCACCATTCCAAGATGGAAAGAAATAGATAAACCCCCAAAGAACAAAAACAAAGGAGAAAACCAAACAGCAAGACAAATAAAAGAATAGAGGGACAAACAAACAAACAAAAAATTATTTACAAGAAGAGAGAAAATTTACAAATAGAAAAACAAACTATTTACAAAGAGAGCAGTAGATTATTTACATAAGGACAGAGCTACTTACAAGAAAAAGCATAGAAGCTATTTGCATAAATACACATTATTTACAAACAGGAGACCAAGATAAATTATTTACATAAGAACAATGGATTACTTATATACAAAACATAAATTAACAAGCCTCAAGATTCAAAATAGTGCTTGAGGAACTACCCATTAACAGGCAAAGGAATAGGTTCTCTAGTTAGGCTACTCAGTCTGAAAGCATTTTCCCCTAGGATCTCAACAATTTGAAAAGGACCTAGCCAGAGTTTGTCAAATTTTTGGTGGCTGCCCTTCTTTTCACTGGATTTATCCCATAGCAACACTAGGTCTGATATCCTAAAAGCCTTTATCTTGGCTCTTTTGTCAAACCATCGTTTGACAATAGCCTAGTGCCTAAAGAATTGTTGCAATGCGACATCTCTCTGCTCTTCTAATTTCAACAAACCAGCTAACCTGACCTCTATCCTATTGTCATTGGAGTAGAATTTATGCATAAACTCAAGGATAGGTATTTGCAGGTGGATAGGAAAGACAGGTTCTTGGCTATATACCAGCTTGAATGGTGAGGTGTTTAAGGTAGCCTTAATCCTAGTCCTATCTGTCCACAATGCAAATCTCAGTTGGGTATGCCAGTCTCTAGGGTTATGCTCTAACAGTTTCTTAATGACCACTAAGAGATTCTTATTGGTTGACTCTGCAACTCCATTGCCTTGGGGGTAATAATTTGAAGAATACTTCAAGACAATCTTGTGATCATACGCCCAGGAAATAAACTCGGCAGAAGAAAAGGCGGAACCATTGTCACATACCAGAGCGAAGGGTACCCCAAACCTTATAGTGATGCATTCAGTGAGGAACCTGATCACTACCTCAGTGGTGTTTTTTTTGCAGGGTATGGCCTCCACCAACCTCATGCAGTAGTCAGTAGTAGTCAAGATAAACTTATGTCCTGCAGAATAATTCGGGTTAATCACTCCAATAAAATCTAGTGCCCACTGGGAAAATGGCCTTACCTCATAGACGGGTTGTAGTGGCATGGCTACATGGCATTCCCTTGGTGCAGAAATTTGACACACGTGGCATGTTCTTACATGTTGATGGGCATCCTTGAATACACAAGGCCAGTAATAACTAGACCTAAGGATCTAGTGTGCTAG
Organism: Sequoia sempervirens; assembly: GCA_007258455.2. Lineage (NCBI taxonomy): Eukaryota > Viridiplantae > Streptophyta > Pinopsida > Cupressales > Cupressaceae > Sequoia > Sequoia sempervirens. Next base: position 1,074,411,838 of record VDFB02281492.1, on the reverse strand, counting down.
AGCATCGACAGAACCATGACCTGTGCCATGCTTCCCATGAAACTCAGAGATCACCTGCTTGGCCTCTTGATGATCAAGGAATCTCAGGTATACTCCTTCAAAATTCCTCCTGTACAGCAACCCTCCTTTGAACATGTAATGAGAAATTTTTTGTCTCAGGGCTCTCCTTTGAGTGGCATTCATTCTTTTTGGACAACAATTGTTGAGCATAAAGCAAATGGTGTCAACATACCATGGATCATTAGAGAAGGACTGGGTCGTGTACTGCTGACAAATGATATTGTCGCCAGCATTCACCATGGATTGAGACAAACCTGTACCCCTGACTAGCTTCATAGGGTGTATCTCTAGATCGAATTCTTGCAGGATGGCCATCCATTTGCCTCTCCTTTCTCCCAGCTCACTCTGCATGAGTAGGAACTTCACAGCTGCATCTGGAACCACAACAATGATTTGGCTGCGAAGGATGTAATGTCAAAAATTCTTGGCAGCTCTAACTAGTGCAAAAGCTTGCTTCTCCAAAGGTGGATATTTGATTTCCACATTTTTGAATGGAGAGCTCATGAATGCAATCGGTCTCTCCTTTGCCTCTGCTCTTCGTTGAGTTAACACTGCTGCGCACGAGTGTTCTAAAGCAAAAGAGTAGATGTAAAACGGTCTGAGATAGTCAGGGCTGGTGCACATGGCTGCCTCTGAAATGGACCACTTGACTTGCACGAATGTGGCCTTTGCCCCCTCAGTCCACTCTGTGCTGGCATCATTCTTCATCATTTCGTTTAGTGGCTTTACAATCTCTGCAAAGCCTATCATAAACTTTCTTATGAAGTTGATCTTTCCAAAGAAAGATCTTAGCTCTTTCTTGCTCCCTGGCCTGGCGATCTTCAGAATGGATTTAACTCAATTTGGGTCAATTGAAATTCCCCTTTCTAAAATTATATGTCCCAAAAGCTTGCCCTTTGAGACTCCAAACATGCATTTTTTTGGATTCAAGGAGATGCCATATTGGATGCATCTCTCAGGAACTTTGGCTAAGTCCGCAGCATGATTCAGTCGGTCCTTGGAGAACACTATCAAGTCATCCATATAAATAATAATACATTTTCCAATTAGATCCTTGAAAGCTATGTCCATGGCGTCCTGGAAAGTTTCTCCAGCGTTTATCAGACCGAATGGCATTCTTTTGTATGCAAACGTCCCCCACTTTGTAGTGAAAGTTGTTTTCATCCTGTCTTCAAAGTCGACCATTACCTGATTGTATCCAGAGTAACCGTCCAAGAATGACATCATCTGAGCTCCATTGACAATGTGCAAGACCTCATCCAATGAAGGAAGTGGGTAGTTATCCTTTTCTGAAGCCCTATTCATATTTCTGAAGTCAACACATAGCCTGATCTCCCCATTTTTCTTGCGGACTAGGACTAAGTTAGCCACCCACATTGAATGGTGCACAGGGAAGATTATCCTTGCAGACAACAATTTTTGAACTTCTTTATAAATCAATGGCTCAATCAGGGCATTGACAGGACATTGCTTCTGTTGGAAGGGTTTAGCCTCAGGCTTCAAGGGGATAGTGTGGGTCATAACAGAAGAATCAAAGGTCTAGAGGTCTTCATACCCCCAAGCTATCACAACAATATCCCTTTTAAGTGCCCTCACTATGTCTTCTCTAATTGGTTCAGGGCAGGCCTTCCCTATGTAGACATTTCTTTCAGACCCGAGTCAACTAGGTTAACCATGTCATATTCACCTCCTTTTCCTTCAGCTGATGCCTTCTCTCGAACCCTTAGGTCTGAGTCAAAGATTCTTTCTAGAGCAACCATTCCCTTGGGAATGTTATTAGTTTTCAGATTAAGGACCCCTTCTACATCACAATCTCTAGGGTTCCAATCTCCTTGATCCTTGTCAGAATCATCAATGATTTTCCCTTCAAAAACATCAGAACTTGCTAAGAAAGCAAGGATATGTCGGTCATCATCAAAAACTTGAAAATTCTTGATATTATTAGGGACCGCTGGTGTGGACATCAGTTCCACTAAGAACCTTTTGAATTTGGAGCCTTGCATAGGTTCCAAGATTCTTGCAGCAATAGCCAATGAATCAGCTACCTAATTTTCTTCTCTAGGGATTAAGCTAATCCCAAAAGCATCAAAGTCCTCAATCAGATTCCATACCCGATTTCTGTAAGCTACCAAATTTTTGTTGTGACATGTGTATTGGCTATGCACTTGCCTGATAACTATTTCTGAATCTCCCTTAACCATCAAGGCAGTGACCTTCTTCTTATGTGCAAACATCAATCCCCGTGCTAGAGCTTCATATTTTGCCATGTTGTTCATGCATCCAAATTGCAACCTGTAAGAAGAAAATAAGGTTTTCCCTTGAGGGTTGGTTAGTACAATTCCAACACCAAAACTATTTTTGGACTTGGATCCATCAAAAGTAAGGGTCCACAACTTATCACAAGCAGGGGTTAATCCTTTTGAAGTTATTGTGGGTGCTTGAGTTAGATGAGTGACAATTGGGGCTGCTTGATCTTTTGCATCAAGAATAGGGAAAGGATGCTTTGTAAGTTGTTTAGGTATACTTTTCAATTCTAGCTCAGTTGTATCATCTAACCTATGGTCATCTTCTTAGCAGCCACTTGTCCCTTTGGTTGGTTTCTTGGGTTTCGTTTCATTTGTGAGTGCAGGGGTATCTAACAAACCCTGGGGCTGCTCCTCATCAGTAGGTTTGATCTGAGAAGGGATTTCTTTTGAAAGTATTGTATCCCTGGTTAACATGGTTGCTTCCTTGGCCTCAAATGAGAAGCAGTCTGCAATGGTCTTAGGGTGACTTGTGCTAGCTTCCTCAGCTTGGGAAACATGATTTAAAATGTCCCTGCAAGGTTGACAAGTCAATTCAGAATGACTTTGGTAATGTACCCTACACCAATTAGGAAGCATGAGACTTTGTAGATCTATATCTACCCCTAAGACCAGTCGGTCTTGTTGCAGTTTTCTAATCAAGGCCTATTGATTTTCATTAATCGTGGAGTCAGGGAGTTTTTGTTTTGGCATGTTCTTAGCATTGAAAACCGAGAAGGTTAGAATTTCCTCTTGCTTATAAACCCCCATCTCAGTCTCAAAGTAAGCCACCTCATTGGGACAATCATACTCAGTGATGATATGCTTGAGGCTAAGCTCACTTTCAATCCTAATCTGATTAGGAATCCCTTTCCAAGACAACCACATATGTGAAAATTCAAGGGAAAGATATCCCCCTAAATTTTTCATCAAATCTCGGCTTAGCAGCATACCATAGGTCTTGAGAATATCTACCACTTGAATATCTATGTTGGTTAGGATCCTAGGATCTGATCCTACTTGAACGTGTATGTTTCTTAATTCCCCTACCACATTAACCTTTGTTTTGTCAAGTTGAATGACCTTCTTATTGGTTTGAATGGGTTTTAATCCTAACTTCTTGTATATGGAAAATGGCATGACATTTCCCAAAGCCCCTGAGTCCAATAGACAGTTATGTAGGTTCTTGCCAGAAATTCTTAAACTTAAAAGGAAAAGTGGAGTACCTACCTTGTTTCTGTATAAGGCTGCATTCACGTCCCTAGCAGGTGCCACCTTGCTCTTTCCTTTTGACTTATCAGCTTGTTCTAGAGCTTTCAGCACTATCTCCCTTTGAGCAGGGCACCACTTTAAAATGTCAACATATGACAAATAAGTTTTTTGTTTCTGCATCTCAGAAACAATATCAAATTTTGCATTATAACTTGAATTACTTTTGAAAATAGTAGAGGCAATCCCCTATTTATGAAAGTCAGGTGGACCTTTTGGTGGAGGAGGATTATTATCAACACCTTGATTTGGAGGCACCATGTGATTAGGAGGCAATGAGGTAGTGAATGGACCCTTATTCTGATTTCTTAGGAAGTGTCCTCCTTTTGACTGAAAGACTTGGGCATCATACGAATCTTCCTCCAGTTTATTCTCAGTTTGCATTCAGAATGATGGCTCTTCTTCAAAGATATCATAAGCCATTGCAGTATCTAGTGAGTCACCTCCTTTGTTTGAATTCCCCTAGAATTTGTGAGCATCTTTGTGTGCCAACTTGACAACTTTCTTCAGTTGAGAGCAGTTTATCTCAGAATGGGTTGCCGTATCATGCAACCTGCACCAATTAGTCATGAAGTTGAGGTCAACCACGTTTGCAATGTGTGATCTCTGTTCATTTTCTTGATAGTTATGAGAGACTCCCCCATTATTGGGCCCTGTATTCCATTTCCTATTGTTGTTTGGCCTTTGGTTATACCCTCTGTTTTAATTTTGGTACCCTTGATTAGAGGGGTTCTGGCCCTAATAACCTCTTTGGTTGTAATTGTTATTATTCTGATAAGTACCCTGATTATTGCTATTTTTACTGGGATAATTACCTTGGCTTTGAGGGGGATTCAGCCAAAGCTGAGCCATGTCATTTGTAAGCTGAGACAGTGTTTTCTTCAAGGTTTCTACCTCATTTGTAAGCTGGACTATCTTCTCACTCTCCACATTCTTAGCAACAGGTGGCTGACCACCATGATTTGGTGTCCCAATTTGATTATGATGACCCTGAGAATTTTGAGGAATCTGTGATTGTTGGAAGGGATCAGAAGTTCCAGTAGCAAAGAATGGAATGGGAGGCTGAGTTTGCAATTCAGATATAGGCCCATAGTGGGAAGGAGACATCCCTGGGACAGTGTTAAATAGAGAAGTTGGGCTAGACGTATGATACCCTAGTGAAGGAAAACCTTCTCCCAAACTTGGTTGAGAGTTAGTCTATTGTTGCAGCTTAATAGCCAAGTGATACACTTTGGATAGGGAATCAATATCAACTGGTTGGTAAGTTCTTTGTAGGAACAAACCTAGCAAAGGGTCTATAACCCTAAAGTATGCCTAGATAGCACTGTTCTCAGTAACTAGATAGGGATCTTGTAATCTCCTATACATTCGCTGGAACCTGGTATTGAATAAAGGAAAAGATTCACCGGGTTCCTTCCTTATGGTTGCAAATTGATGATATAAAAGAGTTGGATCCACATAGACCCTGAACTGATTGATGAAGGCATTTTCCAAATCTGTCCAAGTCAAAATAGAGCCTTGAGGAAGATTAAGGTACCAGTTGTATGCCATGTCCCCTAAAGAATAAGGGAACAACCTAAAAACTACATCATGATGAGCTATTTGAGCTCCTGCACAGGCATCCTTAAAAGCCTGTATGTGTTCTTCAACACTCCTTGACTCCCCATGAATGTATTTAGGGCAGAATTTCTCAGGGTTCTTGGGCATATCGTGAAAACCTCCAGGAATAGTCCCCAATGGAGAGGGATTATTCTGAAAGAATGCCATTGGTGGCGGTGGTGGTGGTTGAGCTAGCTATTGTATGGGTTGAACTAGTTGTGATGACAATTGAGATGGACATGGTGGATTGATGGGTATCCACTAGGGTATTGGTGAAAAGCCTGGTGGAGTGAGCGGAGCTGATAAGGGTGGTACGATAGCTGAGCCAGACTTATGAATCTTGTGTCTTGTTGGGGTCTTGAGTTCTATCAAGGGTGGTGGATTTTTAGCTGATCGAAGAACTCTATGGGACCTTTCTGAAGAAGAAAACCCATCTTTATCCAGTTTTCCCTTTTAGGCCCTCCTTCTAGCGCCAGTTCCTGTTGATGGCGATTTTGGCACCACAACAATGCAAACAGAATATTGCTACTCTACTTCTCCTGAAAGAGAAAGGCAACACATGGATGTATTAGCTCCCAAGGTCTTTGTAGTTGGTTCTCAACTGTGCTAATGTTACTCAGTGGTCAATGCAACAGTAATATTCAAGGGGCCTGCTAGTGTTGAGCTTCTGGATTGTTATCAGATCAAGCATGAATTTAAACCTACTCTAACCAGGGGTTTTAAAGAAACATAAAAGGATAGATCAGAGCTTTGAAATAGAAAAGAACAATAGTTCATCCAACCTTAACCAGACTTGTTAAATTCAAGGAATTTGTAAACCAAAACTGTAGAACAAACTAAACTTGTGATTGACAAAAAACCTCTTTCATTCACAGTGCTAATTCGCATAATAGATTTTAATTACCATTTAAATAAAACACAAAATAATATTTCATTCCTTGAAGACTTCACAAGTCAAATGATCAATTAAAACAAATATCATTCAAGAACACAACATGGAGTAGATTAAACTCTGATTTCTTCTACTATTAGTAAAATAGATAAGCAATATTTACAAAGCTGGCACAATCACTAGTGTATAGAGAATCTGTGGCTCTAGAGTGTTTCCAACTACACTAAGAGAACTTGGAAAATACATTACAGTCTGTACTAAAATCTTACTACTAACCAAGAAGACAAGGAGAAGCTCTTATTACTAAGAATCAAGATGCAACTCTCTCTCCTTCTGTTAATTGACTAACTCCTAACAGTTCTAACTCTAAACAGTTCTCAATCTAAAAGTTCTCTAATCCTAGAAGTTCTAATCTGGAAGTCCTAACATTCTTCTAAATCCTTCTAACTTTTTACATAGAGGCAAGAATTCCTTATATACAGAATGTACCAACTTGAATGTGTTGTCCCCTCAACTAGGGTTTACAAAATATCTGCAAACTGGAGAGTCGGCTCTCAGATCTTTTTTGAGGAAAGTCAAAGCTGCATTCAATGTGAAGCCCTGCTGTCCATATTGCTGTAAGGTTGTTCCAGAGATGACCTTAGATCTCTTGCAACTACAACCTTTACTCTCTTGTCTACATGTCCATCTTTGAACTCTGTTGGGGTCACCTTGAATGCTCAGAATATCTCCATTAATTTTGATCTACCCCCTGCTAGTGGTCACTACAACTGTCCCTATGAATCACAGTTTCTTTTTTTTTTCTTTTTTCCAGCTTCCTTTCTGTTTTGGACTTCTCTGTACGTTTGACCATTCTTCTAGAAATGCCATCGGGCCTTCCTGTAGCTTTAAACCTTTCACCCAAGTCGATCCATTGCCTTTGGATCTCAGAAGGAATCCATTTCGCTCGCATTCTATTGTTCTTCATCACAGGGGTAGTCAATCGATGAAAGGGACCGATGAGTTAGTCTTTTGGCTCCTTCTGATTGGTCTGGCATATGCCAAGTGAGCTCCTCAGGTGGTCAAAGGTGGTTCAATCAACATCTCATGTCGGTGAGACACCATCAGTGTCTCCCTGATGCGACTCCACCATTATGTAGTTATCGGCATGACACAAAACAGTTGGCAAGACATTTCGGCAAGCTGAAAAAGTCAGGAGAAGATGCAAATCTTTCAGCGAGCCCTTTTATTTTCTCCCTGAACCTATTATGTCGACAGGAGTCACAGCGAAGCTAGACTCACTGGGTGGGCTCATCTCAGATGTCAGGGAGACTGTAATTTTTCGGGGAGACCTTACCCCAATTTTCTATTTTCTTACCGAGCCTTCCCTTGTTATTGGCAAGACTCCCTTCCTTCGCCAAAACCTTATGGCGAAAACATAACCCTCAGTGGGCAGTTCTGGTGATATCCACCTTGTGTTGGGGAGACTTTATCGGATCGGCAAGACATCTTACCAAGCCTATTCCTTTGTTCAGAGTCTCCCCGAGCTCTTTCTATTTCGGTGAAACACCCACCTTTCGACGAGAACTCCTGGTGAAATCCCTTTATTCTTCTGGAGTCTCCCTAAGTTCTTTCATTTCGGCGTGACCTTCAAACTTTGCTAAGACCTCACACTGAGGTCTCATCCTTCGCCGAGTGTTCATTTGAATTTAGGGAGAGGTTGTTTAATTGATGAGACATCTTGCCAAACCTTAGATCTTTCGGTGAGATCCTTCTATCCTTTCGGTGAGACAATCTCACATCGGTGGGACCTTTGGCCGAAGCCACTCCATTTTTCTGATGTCATTTTGCTTCATCGACGAGACCCGATGCATTCTCCAAGACCTCATAGCGAGCCCAGATCATTATGCCGATGTTTCTTTTGTCACTGTGACCTCACCTCTTTGACCAAACATTATGCCAAAGGTTTTATCCTTCACCGAACGCAACCCCCTTCAGCGAAACCCATGCCAATTGGCAAGATCTCCTGCCGAAGGAAAAATTATCGCTAACCTTAGACCTTGTTGGGACCCCTCCCTATCGGAAAGACACTTTGATTCTCTCCCCGAAGACATACTAATAGAATCCCCCGTGCTATGTCAGTGTGACCAGAGCCGCTCGGTGAGACATTACCCCAACGTAGTTGAGTCCTGCCGAAGTGTGTTTGCTTTGTTGGTGGTCGGCGAGACTTGAAAATTTTTCTGAGACCTCTTGGCGGGGAGAAAACCTTATGCTGATATATGAATCCTTCTGATAGCGGTTGGTGAGACATGGAGATTTCTCCAAGACCCTTTCCCGAAGACAAGCTTACACCAATAGGAAACCCCTAGTCACCAAGACGATGAATGATGTTTTGTCGATTGGCAACTGCATGTGAACTCCAGTTGCGGTGACATCCCTATAATGTGGAGTATCTAGACTTGATGGAATCTATAGTGCAACAGGTCCAGATATGGGGAAAAAATGCTGATGGTGGGACTTTCCTGGAAACTTTGCGAGTATAGACAATATGTAATATCATCAAAATTGTGTAGTTCTGACACCCCCTTTGGATCCTTAGCAGACAGAGCCAAGCCACCAGTCAGCAAGAGGTTAGGAAAGTCATGCCAACCTTTTCCTTCGGCTAATTTTCATGACCAACTGGATTGAAAAATGAACCCCAACTAAGCTCCCTTGACAAATATCATCCTGTACGTGATTTAATCCTGTATTCAACAAATAAACCACAGTAAAGATCACACAAACAAAATTTAATTAATCAAAACAATCATTAAAACGAATCCTATGTCAGTATGGTACCGTTAAATCTCTTAACAAAATGATCATACAAACAGTTTTGGTTTCAGGCTGACCCGCGGAACCCAAGCCAGGGAGAAATTTCAGAGAATTCCGAGCCAAGCGGATTCCAGCGGAGTAAGCATGAAATCACCCATTAGAAACACAATCTGATCATTATCAATCAAGGAACAGCATGTGAGATCTAAAAATAGCATCAATTATTCATAAAATGCATCATCATTTATTAACTAGCCTTACTATTCCATACTTCTTCACATTTCACCAGATTCCGGGAAATCCGCGCGGGACGGATTTTTTCGAAGGAGAAGACATTCATCGGAGGCCTCGGGGACTTCGAGAAAATCTGGTCCACATGGAATTTTGCGAAGACCAAAAATCCCCAAACAACAACACCTGGCCAAAGCTCGAGTGAGATCCGAGAAAATCCGGATGGGGGGAAAAATCCTGAACTCAGGAGAAAACCCGAATTCCAACTGAGGCAGAACCGAACTTTAACAAAACCAAATGACAAACTCAGGCAAAAAACCAGAAGAACCACCAAGGGGAAAGCAAGTAACCAAAAGAAAAAAGAAACCAGAAAGAAGAAAGGGGGACCCATTTTGATCCAAAACAAAGTGGGGTGGTTATGCAAGGCATAACAAGCTTATATACTCAGTTCGTAATAGTACTCCTTATTATGGGTTAATACTTATAATAGTATCATTGTTTTCTTACTTTATAACAACACTATAATTCTTGTTGATGGACTATTGTTTGACAAATGATTTCTTGGTAACATGGATTTGCAACTTGCATAATAGGTGCTTGAATGGGTTTGAATTATTTGATCCATCTTGTATTTAGTTAGGGGGAGCTTCTTTGTTGATATTTCATCCCTTGTTTATGAGATGATTATACTTTATTCTGATGCTTTCTAGTTTAGTGATCATACATACAGATTTATGGCATTTATCTCTTATTGGAGATAGCAAGGAAAACTCTTCATGCTCTTTTTTTTTTATTATCTTGTGTTGATCATATTTTGATGAGGCATCCTATAGTTGTTTCCCTTCATGATGGATATTAAGATTACTCTTGTATTATCTTTTCTGCTATATATCATGGGTATATTCTTGGAATGTTGTTGTTCCGCGTTTTGTGTTCATTTGCAAGGACTTGATGACTATTCTATTTGTTGGGCATGTGTCTTTACATGACTTTTGTATAGTTTGGTGCACATACAATGCTTATTACAGGATCTATTGTTCCATTTCTTGTTATATTACATTTGATTCATCTATTTTTGTGCAATCCTTTGGCATTAATTCCAAAAGGGGGAGAAAGTATCAGTGATTGGTGTTGTGCTCAGTATTTATTTGGTGCTCAGATCTATTTTGGGCCTTTTTCTATAATTGATATTTTGCATTCAGTAGTGCATGTGATTGATATTGTGCATTCAGTTGTTTCAGGTATTCAGTGGTTATGATACATTATGGGATTCATTGTCTTGTTACATGATAGAACATTGGTATGGACATTATGGTACATTGACATTGGAATTTACTGTCATGATACATGATAGAGTATCTGGTTGTTTTAGTATGTACACATGATTGATAGTTGACCCGTATTCATGGCAGGTTATGTTTTTGGTTACCATTGAAAATTAGTGGAATGACACTTTTTTTTTCTACCCTTTGTCTTTGAAGCAAAAAGGGGGAGAGAGATGTGTGTTTTTCCATCAAGGAAAAAGGGGGAGTTTGTTCACCCTCAGTTATTTCCCTTGATGACAAGCCACACAAGGACCATCAAATTGGTATTTTGGTATCACAGATATACAGGTATATTGTTGTTGGTGATTGACATGATCTTGTTGGTAATTGACATGATTATAGGTATATGGCACACATGGTATACATGATGATTGTTTCATGATGATAGGTATATGGCACACATTGGTATGACACACATGGTATACATGATGACATTTGTTTATTTGTTTAACATCATCAAATTGGATAATTGTCATGGTTGGCACAACATACATTTGTCCATTGAATAGGTATCTTAGACATATGTATCTTGACTTATGATACAAGGCACATTTATATTGAATTTATTTTATCTTGAGACAATATAGGTTTTGTCTTTCATATGCTCATTTGGTCATTATACGAGGTGACAACATGTTATTTGTTTAAGTAACTTTAAGTGACTAGGTTGTGGGTATTTTTATATGCAAAGTTTTATTAAAATATTTCCCACCGAAATGCACCTTAAGTGGAGTGGTTTGAGCAGCACTTTATGTGGACAAAATTCATTTGTGTAAAAATCAAAAATCAAAGGGTGCCCGAGCTTATTTCATTATTTATTTTGTTTGATAAGGATGATGGCCGATTTAGGGTTCAATGGAGATTGGTAGGAAGAGGTGGTATAGCAGCTGGATATGTAGAAAATGGTTTTCATGTCTTCATGGCAGTCGGTATTCAAAGCATTCAAAGTAAGGTCAACTTCATTGTGTTGCTTCTTAAGTAGTAACGATTTTGTTGAAACCCTAGTCTCGCATTTGCAATTTGTGTTTTTAATCAAAGGTTGGGAACTTGTTGTATTTAAAAAGGTGTATATAGTTGTTGCATTTGGATTACAGTTAGTTGACAAAAGTTTTTGTTTCATCAAATCACTTTTATGTCTATTGTTTGCAATGTCAACATGGGTTTGTTGTCACACGTATGTCTATGGTATTGGTTTATGTTAATCCTATGGCTAGGGAACAAGATTATATATTATTTATCTTTCCTATGTAAAAGGCCATATAATGCATTTGTTGTGTCGATTTGGACATGGGTTTTGAGCCATATACATGTTGGTGTCTATGCATGGATTGTGTGTAAGTCTGCATATCATAACATTGTTAATGCCGACCAGGCATTAAATGTTTTAGTGGTTACATATGATGATGTTATTGAAAGGGTGATATATCGTGATGATTCAAGGGACAATCTTGATGAGTTAACCATTTATTGTGATCATTCTTTGTACCTGCCAATGTATACAAATAGTTTGCAACTGAGAGGTAGTTATGGAAATCATTATTGTAAGAGATTTTAAAGGTTACTTTTGAATTTTTTTTGTGTGGACAGTTGGTAGTACCTTGAAAAATAGTGATTTATAACTGTTTGATGTTTGGTGCTTTTAACAAAATTATCATGCTGAATGTGTAAACAAAATTTTGTAATTGAATTTTTGCAAACATGATGCATAATAGAGTGTATAACTGATATATTTGATATTTTAGAGATTCCAATGAATGAATATTTAAGATATTAAGTGTATTATATTAGAGGTGAAATATGATTTGTAGAGGAACATAGTGATCCTCTATAGTTGAATTCTCTATTGAAAAATGTATGATGAAGTTAAAATGATCAAGTTAGTGAGACAGATTGATCATTGCCAGTGAGGAAGATGTTTGTATTCCAGTGAGGCAAATGTGTGTATGCCAGTGAGGAATTCTTGTGACCAGTGAGGTTCTTTGGTCAGTGAGGCCATTTTTTCCAATGAGGCAATTGAAACCTATCTGTGAGATAGTATTGCCAGTGAGGCATTGTAAACAAAAAAAATTCAGATTAAGCCAGTGAGGCATCATTTCTGGAGTGGTTTTTTTATCCCTAGAGGGTTTTCCACTCGTGAAATTATTTGTCTTATGGTCTCATTGTTTTGATGTGATAATGTTTCATGATTGTGATGATCTCTGGTTTGCTTCAATATTTCTTATTTCAGTTCTTTAATGATTGCATTTAATTCATGAATGTATTTATCATTGAAATATTAAGAGCACAAATTATTCAATTCTTTTTCGAGGAAAAATTTAAAAATTTGTCTAAGACACTGATTCACCCCCCCTCTCAATGTCTTCTTCACTCCAACACTATCTCCCTCTTCCTAGACCTCGGTATCTATATATATATATATATATATTCCTCTCTATCTTGTTATCTCTCCATATCTCTCTACCCCTATATCTCCCTCTCTCTAACTCTCTATATTAATTCCTATCTCTATCTTTATATTTCTATCTCTCCCTCTCTCTCCTATATATATTTATATTTTCCATCTCTATCTATCCCTCTCTCCTCTCTCTTTATCTCTCCCTCTCCTTCTCTCCATATCCCTCTCCCTCTCCCTCTCCATATATATCTCTATCTCTATCTTCATCTCTATCTCTATCCCCTATCTATATCTCCTTACCCCCCATCTCTCTTTCTCACTCTCCCCCTCCCTCTCTCCCTCTTTCTATCTCTCTCCCCCCCTCACTCTCTCTCCATCTCTCCCTCTTGTAAACATAATATGAGCATGTTGGTAATACAAACTAATTATCTTCTTGATTTAATTTTTTTGTTTAAATTGTGTTTGGATATTTGTAAGTGGATGCATAGTTGATTTGAAGATATCACTTATTCATTGATACCTTTGTTGCAAAAAAATAATTTGCTAAATTTCCTACCATTTAACCTCATGTACTACACAAATGTATATAAAAGATAGATCAATTTTTTTCCTAATTGACCTTTCACACCTCTTCAACATACCCATTGCACACCAAGGTGTGATTGCTAGTAATAGTCACTAATACATATACATATTTTTTTAGGCAAGCCCTAGCATTAAGATTTAAACTCCATTTTTTTTATATTGTTGGTTCTAATAATAGTCACCAATAAATTTATACATTTTTTTCAACAAGACTTAACATTAAGATTGAAACCCCACTTCTTTCGTGTCATTGGAATCTTTGACCATTCATCTATTTCATAGCTCATTTCCAATTTAAATATAAACCCTAGTAATAATAAAATACCACAAAGTATAAATATAATGGTAATTTGAGAATCCTCACAAAGAATTGTGTCATCTCAATCCCTCAATGGTTCCTGTGATCATCAAACCTCGACCAATGTTAGTTATTATGTTTGTTTCATGCGATTGTACATATTGATCTAAGAATCATCACAACAAACTGTGTCCCATGTCAATTCCCTTGATGGTTCCTACAATAATCAAGCCTCAAAAAATGATTTTTATTATATCAATTTCATGGAACTGTGCATTTTGATCTAAGAATCCTCACAAAGAATTATGCCCCATGTCAATCCCCTCAATGGTTCTTGTGATCATCAATCCTCAAACAATGTTTTTTATTATGTCAGTGTCATGTGATTATACATATTGATCTAAGAATCCTCACGAATAACAATGTCCCATGTTGATCCCCTCAATGGTTCTTGCGATCATCAACCCTCAACCAATGTTTGTTATTATGTTAGTGTTATGCAACACATATGCAATGAAATTCCCTCTTCTCATAAAATCCACTATCCTTATTGCTTTGATGGATTGCTATATCATGTTCCAAATCTCTCATTTGTGCAGAGGAAAGGGAGGATGCAAGCAAAGTTTGTGGATTCTTTCTTACACCTGTCAATTGCATTTTCTTGAAAGTTTCTAAATCCTTTAAAAAAAAATGGTTTTGTGCATTTCCTGCCATCATGTTATTCCATGAGATCACATTTCTTTGAGGTATTTTTTCCAAGACATAGTTTCATGTCTTATTTATCCTTCCACCTTATGGACTACATTATCTACCTATAACTAAGTTGTAATGACAAGGAATATACTCCTAAATTAAGGTATCTTCAAAATATATAGATCAAATAACTAGCCTACCTATTTTTTAGTTCTTCACCCTTGACCTGTTTCAAACTTCTGACTTGCATACTAATATTAATAAGCACTAGAAAAATGAGATACCCCAGTCATGTTGTGGGTAATATCCAATCTTTTATATCCCATGACTACAAACCCATACCATCGTAAATTGAGTGGACACCCTTATTTATTTCTACATATCACATGCCTCATAAATTTGTGACCCCTTAATCCTTCCACCAACATCTTTCTCATTATCCATGCCTCTAGTTTTTTTTGTGACTCTGCTAGATGTCCTTACCCTATAGATAGTGGGGATGCGAAAATTTTTATTTTCATGTATAGTGGAGAACTATGTTAGGAATTCAAGGAAGAAACTACCAATTAAATGTAGATAATAGAAATAAAACAGAGGAATTAAAACAAATAAATAATAGTGAGACAAAAAAAACTTATGTGGTTCACCCAATTCTTGGGCTACGTCCACAAACTAGAGTCCAATTTATTAAAAATTCCTAGCAAATAAATTTACAATAAACATGTATCAATAGTTGCAACTTGGAATAATCATTTAACCACAATATCCATTTCTCTATTCACCCATACACAATGCTACGTGTGCTCATCACTTAGCCTACATTTTTTTATGTAGTCACACATTTGCAACCTACACAACCTACTTCATGTTCATTCACACACACTGCAACATGAAAACCAATCATCCACGTGCCTATTCATATCTTCGCACACCTTGGTTTTTTTCATATCAACTTGTGACTACTGGAATTATGTGATAGTTTGAATTTTGACATGCAACAAAAAGTATTCAACTTTTGGGTATTATTTACAACTACTTTTCTAACAAAATTCATGAAAATTTAACCTCCAAGTTTGATCAGGCTCCACATAACAATAATATCCCACTTGGAGACTGAAACAATGGAAATAGGTGTGTTCCAAATCTTTTAGGGGAGATGGAACTAGGGGGATGTCCTATTTCACTCAAGTTTCACTCAAGGATACCTTAGAGATCTTAATCCAATGATAGAATGAGAGAAAAAGATCTACAATAGGGTGTCCTAGGGTATGAGTAAGGACTGAAAGGGGGTTCACCACCAAGCTAGGGCTTGGAAAGACAAGTAAAATGAAAAACCTAATGATGTGCAAAACCTCAGTAAATGACCTAGAAATGAATACAAATTAGAACAATAAATTGAGAAAACACAAAGGTGCACTTGGAATCTTGAATGTGCTCGGAACAAGCTCTGAAATCCTGAAAATATAGAATTTAGGGCTCACTGGGACTCATACACCAGACAAGGCATATCAGTCCTAGACTAGGGTTTTTGGGCAGGAACATGAATCTGTCAGTGGTAAATCTAGAATTTCTAAAATCTGGAAAAATCATTGTACTAGGACTCATACACCACAAGTGGCATATCAGTCCTATTCTACTTTTTCAAAAAGTCAAAGTCTGAATCTACTCTCTTATTCCTACTCTTTCTTCTCAGTCTGATTTCTGGATTCGAACTTGTAAAAAGACCTGCAAAATAGAATATTATGTTGATTTTCTTATGGGGGGTTTTCCTTGGTCAAACCCCTAGTTTGGTAATTAAACCTTGATAGAAATGATAGATCTTGAGGAAAAAGATGAATGCAGGTCATAATATTAAGTGCATCTAAGATTAGGAGATCTAAAATACCATAAAATCCTATTCTATTATGCTAGAATAAGATGCATGAATGAAACATAGACATGGTGACTCACTTTGGGAGATGTATAATCACCCTAATAAGCCATAACAAGACATGTAACTTCCTTTAGATTGAAAGTAGAATGACAATGGAGGATGGAATCACTTAGGAAACAAGTCATTAGGCTTGGCTTGATGGCTAGTTGCATCTCCCTATCCTGGAATCCATCATGATTCACCATAGGCGACCATCATCAATCCTTGATAGTGATAGATCTTGTTCGAAAGTGAGCTTGAAGACCTAGAAAAACACTATAATTTTTCTCCAAGACTTCAAATTTGCTTGCTACTTTCTCTTGAATGCTCTTGTGAAAGTATGCTTGAGTGCTTGTGAATGCTTAGATCTTGAATTTATTTTTCTAGATGAAAATAATGAT
Organism: Sequoia sempervirens; assembly: GCA_007258455.2. Classification (NCBI taxonomy): domain Eukaryota; kingdom Viridiplantae; phylum Streptophyta; class Pinopsida; order Cupressales; family Cupressaceae; genus Sequoia; species Sequoia sempervirens. The sequence continues at coordinate 1,074,395,103 of VDFB02281492.1, read as the reverse complement.
TTGAAACCTTGTTTATATAGGAACTTCATCTAATTTACCATTATTTAGATCTCAAATGCCAAAATCAACCAAAAAAATGATTAAAAACCTTAATTTCCCACTCAAACCCTAAAATGGGCCACATGGGACTCATATTCCAGTTGTGGTGTATGGGTCCCACCTAGGGGGACTCATACACCCAAGGTGGCGTATGAGTCCCACCATAGGTTTTCGGGGAGGGCCAATGTTGGGTTGTTAGAAAATTTAACGCTTTTGTTGATTTTTTTAGGATTTCAACTTAAATAAGCCTTGAGATCAAAAATAAAGGGTCTTAGAGGCCTATTAATGATTATTTAAACAGGTTATAAATGTAAGGGTACCAAAATAGGTCCAAATTAAGTGAGAAATTATACCATCTCCAAGAGGGAATTACAAATTCCATCACTACATTTAGCCCCCACTTTAGCACCCATATGACTCTACATGCATATGCAAGCTAAAGGAATCTGAACAATAAACTTCATTTCATAAAAGGATACTCGTATGGATTCATTCACAATACAAGAGAATGAAGCCCCCACTATAGCTATCTGCAAAACCACAATATTAGGAACCACATCCTGCAACACCAATTTTTTGGTTGTTCAAAAACCTCTTATCTAACTTATTCACGAAATCAAATTCGAGGGTAGATGTATGCCCCCCTTGATTCCACTTGCTTTAAGGAGGTGGAATCAAGGTAGCAATCTAGCTGCATCAAATTAGATCAGTCATATCATAGGGTATTTCCATGTACCATACCACATAATGATAGACATTTTGATAGGAATGGGAGAAAAATCATGAATCCAACAACAAATGGTGTTGAAAATGGAGTTCTCTAGCCCCTGGTATGCTAGTTTTAATGAAAAAGCACTTTTAACCCTAATATGCTAAAGACCTAATTTAAACATATATGAGTAAAAAGTGAAATAATTTGTAATCATTTTGTCTTTTACCTTCTTACAATTTGACTTCATTGGAGAGTGAGTGAAAATGCTGAGTGTTTGAGAGTACGTGCCCTCGAGACTCAATAGCCTCCATGAGGAGGTAGGGCGAGGCAACCTTCAACATTAGGTTAGTGAATTATTTTGTACCTTAGCTTTGTTTTTACGCATTTCTAGATAGATTTAGGACCTTGGAAGAAAAAGTTACAAAGCATCCCTTTTTTTTGTAAAGTGTCCCCTTTTTTTGAAAAGTGTCCCACTTTCTCGCAAAGTGTCCCACTTTTTCACGAAGTGTCCCACTTTTTTGCAAAGCGTCTCGTTTCTTCATGAAGTGTCCCAAAAATGGAATAAAGTGTCTAGGACCCTTAGAAAAGTGTCCTAGAGAAACTTTAGCATACTTTTTGACTATTGATGTATAGATTTAAGATTTTAGAATGCTTATAGGACATTTTTGTTTTTTTCTTAGATTCCACCTTGGTCACGACATATTTGTGGCAGATTATTTTGTCATCTACGAGATCTCATCTCGACACTATTAGAGGGAGAGACTTAGATTCTTCAGGCTACAAGGATATATTGGGAATAACTCATGCCTCCCATGAGGTACCATGATTCCATGTTAATGGCATTAGTAAAGAGATGGGATGTAGACACCTATACATTTCATCTACCTACAAGCAAGATGAAAATCACTCTGGAGGATGTACAACGCATCCTTCAAGTTCCTATTCGAGGTGAGAGAGTCTGTTTCATAGAGGATCGTTCATATGGGCAGATGAGAGAAAACATAGGGTACTGTCTTGGAGGACCAATACAAGAGGACATCGTAGGGCCATGTATTGAGTTATCGTGGCTACTTTATGCATGATCGCCACTTTTGAGATGGATCATGATGTTCATCGTAGCACTAGTATTAGTCCTTGTTGGCCGAGGAGCATACCTGGATGGAGGCCTTGTTCACATGATTAGGGGTATAGAGCACCATAGTACCGTCTATGCATGGTGTCGTAGCATACTTGCACATCTATATTATGATTTAGGGTGGTTCACGTATCATGAGGTCAATAACATGGTACATTATACATTATTGCATGTTTGGTGCTTAGAGCATATCAAATGCACCAGGCTGACAAGTTTTCCTTCTGTGTCTTCTCTAGGCTATCCATGTGCATTCAGCTATCCACTAAGATGGGCATGGTATTATGGGGATTTACCTTTTTTTGGAGAGTTCGATTTGACTGACTAGATCAAGAGGAGTTCCTTTGGAGACCTTATGAGCTGATACCATAATGGCCAAATGAGACCCAAAAATTAAGGAGGATGAAGAGGGATAGGTTTCTATTAGGGAGGCACAATTACGTAGTAAGACCATTCTACTACGATCATGTCAAGTGGAAGTTTGGGTAGATACAAGTACCACTAGTAGCATGACCTTTTTACAAGCGATCAATGCGGAGTGCCCAGAGGCCAAGAGATACAAGATGAATGACAGTGGATGATGTTAGATCTAGTGAGATGATATTGATATGCCCCCAGTCTCTAACACTGATGATGTTGGTTCTACAGTTGCATATAAGGAGTGGTGGGTAGCAACATGACCAGCTCTTGTATTTCCTATGTATTAGCCTATAGGATCCACAAGACCACTTCCAGATCAAAGGGATGAGGAGGAGGAGACAAGGAAAGATACATGGCTTAGGGCTTAAAATATATTTACAGATGAGATAGATGAGGACTACGATGAGGAGGTAGACCCAGACTATGAGGGAGAGGTGGATGAGGAGTTGATGAATGAGGGAAGTGACACAGTAGACGAGGGTTCAATTTCCCATGAGTGGAGAGATTTAGCTCCCACCCATGTCACTAGATCACAGTCGATAGCCGTGACATGCACCAACACTTATGAGCATGGAGAGGCTAGCACATCCTCCATGCCTCCTACATAAGATGAGGTAGTCTTTACACAATCGACCGAAGATCTAGGTGATGAAATTTTATTTATACTTATGCTTATGTTGTCATAATTATGCTTATGTTTATGTGATTTATATATATACCATGATGTGTACTGATTATCTTTATGATTTCTATCTTGTAGGGTTTGTGAGAGAGTTATATGATCTCTACTGATAGGTAGCTGCAAAGATAGTGCCTCCTTTAGTATTAGATTAGGCTATCAGCACATATTACGTGCCCCCACCTATTGTGGAGTAGAATCTAGAGTTGTTTGAGCCTTATGTTAGATTAAGAGGAGCATACGAGGGTGCTACTAGGTGTGCAGATCAAGCCGAGGTTGCATATGAGGGGCTTTGATCATCTTGAGATTTAAATGAAGGTCAAAAGAATTCATGCAAAGATAGCTAGGCTACATGAAGATAGAGACTGCATAGAGCAAGAGTGCCTAGAGGCCATTCGATGAGAGACTGCAGTTGTTAGATGGGCAGAGGACCTATAGTATGCATTATATTCTCTTACTAAGTCGCAATTGCATACTACGGTCTCCAAACAAAACATTTCTCAACGGATGTGATCACCATATCTTGAGAGATCTAGTAGTCACAGGCCACACTAGCATTGTATATTTGATGATATGTACTATAAAACTTTGTGATATATATATATTCATTTACATTTGGTTGATTGTTTATGCTTATGTGTTTTAAGTTAAATGGCAATGTGATTTATCAAATAATCTTTGTAAGACTATTTAATAAATATACCCATGATTTAACATGTTTTATGTGATCTAATTAAATATATTCTAGTTTCTTTTAGATGCAACATTATGATCAAGTATGTTATGCTAAATTAAATGCACCTATGATCTAATTGTAGAACACTAAATGCATATAAGGATCTAATCTAACACAACATAAAAAATGAACTTGAATAGAATGAATCCTAAAGTAACCACCTAGAAATTAATTTAAATAATTACTTTAGTATTCAAGACACACAAATAATTGTTTGTCAAGAACAAAGCAATGCAAAAGAATATAGAATGGCATCTACCAACTCTAACACCACTGCTTTATCATTCACACAATTCAAGAAGGTTAGACATAGTACCAGTGCAATTGTGTGGTATTAATAGGTTCCTTAAGAGGTGTACCATCCATTTCTATTAACGTGTATGCTCTAGACCCATAAATTTCATCAATTATGTAAGGTCCTGTGATATAAGAGGGATTCATTGCACATGGGTCTCTCCTTTCTCGAGAGATCACCAGGGAACGAATTGCCCTTATACACCTCAGAATAAAAAATTGACAAAATGATAAAAAATTAAGACTCAGTTATGCTTCGAGAAAAGTTATCAGAGATCTTGAGAGAACCAGACCAAATTATTCTTGTCCTAGAAGAGGAAGCTCTGAGCCAAAAGACATCAGTGCAGTTCTAGGATGCTAGCATGACGCGCCATCATCTAAAAGATGCATTGGCATCCTAAGCAACAAAAAACTTACGAACTCAACAGATGGAAATAGATCCTACTTGCAAACTCAGGAGTGGTTCGTACAGGACTGTTCAACTAATTAGAAAACCAAATGTCAAAGTAAATACAGAGATGCTTGGAGAAATCTTACCTTTTTTTGGACGTTCAAATCTTCACTCCAAGATCCTTTTCGCAACCTACACATAGAAGACCAAGGAGAAAGTTGTTGGGTGGTTGTATAGGGGCCTTCCTTAGTCAGACCCCGCTTTGTTGTTCCCACCTCCATGGAAAACCAAGTTGAAAAGGAATGCTAAAGGAGTAAATAAAACGTGTGGTGAAATCAATACCCACTCAAGAGTAGAACCCACACCACAAGAGAGTAGATGAATGTATGTAAAAGGAAAGTGAGAGAGAGAGAGAGAGAAAGAGCATTACCCATGGGCCAAGGCCCTCTCTAGAGCACATGGATGCACCATTGAGTGCTTGCTTGAGAGCTGCTGCTACTGCTGGGGGGACCTCAGTCTAGCATGGCTTTGCCTATGAGTGCACTACTATCAAAGGAGAAGGAGTCTTGAAGTTAAAGCAAAATGGAGAGAGAGCTAGTGATGTCTTCCAACCTTCAAATGAGAGGTAGAAAGAGGTTTTTATGCTTGTAAGGGTTGCAAAGAGCCATTACTTTCAGAGTGTAACTACCAAGACACGTGTCTCAAGGGTTAACTTTCTAGATTCTACATTTTGAACTCGGGAAATGAATAGGACACTAGTGTGCCACGCAGACGTCTACGCACCGCGCGTTTGTCCAAAATCTATATTCTCAGAAAATGTGTCGCCAGGCTTTTGTTGCTCAGCCACTTGTCCACATGGAGTCAGAATTGTGAAATTTCGACCCATGGGATTTTGTCATTAATATCTCAAGGTGCCATAAATGCTAGGCATAAATGTCAAAATATGGAATTACCCCTAGGTGCAATTCTACGATATTGCATTTTTCCCCCACTTTAGTGGGCTCTATTTTAAAAAAAGCAACCTCACTAAACCAGAACTGAAAGTGTCCCCAGCGTCCGAGCTCAACAAACAACATTCGAGCGGTCGCCAGAAACCGTTGAAGGTTCTAACCTACAAGACTCAATTTTTAGGTTAGCCTCAAGAAATTAGAAGAAAGCTACCACGAAGAGAGGAATGATTAAGAAAAAAGTCATCGATTCGGAAGAAAAATATGATCAAGAGATGACCTTATGCCCCCTCTTGAGTTTTCCCCAAATTAGTGGGGAAAATTCAAGAAAAATTGGGAAGCCACAAGTCCTACGAAAAATGGGCCCTGGGGGCCTATATATACCTAGGTGGGCCCCTAGAAGGGTCATTTTCACTATTCACTGTGAGCAAATTGTTGACTTTTGTGACATAAAAGTCAGAAAAATGCCTAGCAAGAGAGAGTATGAGGAGCCAAGGCTGGAGCACCTACGCCAAGACATCGTTGAGGGCCACGAGGTGGACCAGGTAGGCTGTAAATTCTTGTTTTATGTTATTTTTTATGCATTTTTTTAGGATTTTCCCACAGACAAGGTGCACAATTATCTTTTTTTTGCACCTGCATCCAAAACCTACACTGTCATCCTTGATAAGCATTGTAGTATCCTATGCGCACTGTCATCTTGGAGACACACTATCATCTTCGAGGCGATAATGGCGGTCAGGAGATGTATGTGTGGCGCGTAGATGTCTACACGACGTGCATAAGTCTTAATTATTTTTTCTTGTTTTGATGCAAAATGCTAATGTTCTAATGATTTTTTTTTTTGTTACTTCTCGCAGGAGTACTTGGAGATTCAAGAGCATCCTAGAGGGTGAGCATTTCAGCTTGTTCACGAGTAGAGGGACCGCTTATCCAAGGATGAGGTCACAATCTTAGAGTGGGTCAGTCTCTGGCATGTGTTAACCATGCTAGAGATGAGATATCATGAGTGGATGCTGACGGCCCTCATGGAGTGGTGAGACACCACTATTTCATCATTCCGACTACCATGTGGAGAGATGACCATTACTCTCAAGGACATCTATCAGATCCTTGGGCCACCCATCTATTGACGGCGGGTGGCCCTCGACGACACACGATCAACACATGAGTGATTAGAGGGCATCCTTTATTGCACAGGGAGGAAAAACTATAGTGACGACATGGGTCATATCTATACACATTGGTATGACCATGTGAGGACCACAACACTATTGATCTGTCGGGTTATGGTCATGACTATTGCCTTTCGGATCACAATTGATGGGTGATTCTCGCAACTACACGGGGGCTCATCCATACTACTAGAGAGATGGTGGAGCATAGGACCTTCTTTTCCTAGGGGTACAGCAGGCTCGTGCACCTCTACTAGGAGCTAGGCCAGTATGTCCACTATGAGTACCGCAGCTTCATGACGTGCACACTTTTGCAGGTGTGGGCCTTCGCCCACATCATGTGTACTCAACTAGTCAATTTTCCCCAGCGACGGCCATATCGGGTTCCCATGGCCCACCGGTATGACATGATGGGCTAGTGGAGGTTTGGAGACCTACTGTTTTGGTGGTTACAATTTGATACCCTCATGGTGGATGGGGTTCGATGGAGACCCTATCAATTTTTTAGGTGGGTAGATGATGGTAGGTACCTAAGGAACCTGCAGGGAGATCATTTTTTGATCGGGTGTAGGGATTTTGTTAATGTACCCTACTATTGGAGTCTGGTCATGTGGTAGTATGGAAGACCACAGACTATACTAGCAGACATGCCCACCTATACCAGGGTCCATAGGAGTGTGGCAAGGGTTGGGGAATTCCCTCACCCCACTATTATAGATATCGTCCCCTCTGATGATGATGAGCTTGACCATGATCTGCCGCCTATATCGACGGTGGACAATGTCGGGGTGGCAGCGAACTTCACATGGTGGTGGGAGAGGCATCGTCCTGCTCCTGTGCTCGGCGAGGGTGATCCGAGAGGGGACCCTAGTCCACAAGAGGACTTACCAACTTTCTACCATAGGATAGGAGGAGAGGTCGATAATAGGCCGAGGAGGAGGAGGCACCCTAGGAGGAGAAGGTGGCAATACCAAGTTCGAGGTGGTGGAGGAGGTTGGATCCTCCACTAGCTACCCCCATCTCTTCAGCACCACCATCTTCTACTTCAGCTGCAGCACTAGTGGCACCGGGAGCGGCCACCGAGGTTGGCAACGCAGGTCCTAGCACTGATCCTCACCCTAACCCGACATGGCTTTAAGGGGACCTAGGTATACATGATTCATTGTTTATTTTTTGTACTTTTAGTTTTATGATACATATGTATCCATACATGCCATACGATACTGATACCTTTTTCTTTCTTTGTGGTTGCAAAGGATGCACAGGGATGGATTGGGCTCATAACTCAGTGTATTTCAGAGGTTTCCCCTCCTGTGCAGATTCAGGGATCTGTCCTTAAGGCATATCGGCCAGTGTTTGCGAGATGTCATGCCCCTAGCCTTGAGCCAGTTGTATGCCTACAGATTGCATACGAGGAGCAGGGTGTAGAGATCATCTAGCTCACTACAGAGTTGACAGCTACCCAAGGGAAGCACGACCAGTTGTCGAGGAGTTGTGGATGGTGCTCGCCGAGCGAGATACAATAGTGAGGAGGGTTGATGCTTCTGAGTAGGTGCGTGATGACCTTTAGAGTCATCTCGATGACCTCAGCGGGCATCCAGCCACAATGATCCCAACAAATGTTCAGCGACTGCGTGATCAGTTGCAACAGGAAGAGCTGACGATATCCTCTTCTTAGGGAGATATCAAAGGGATGCGGGTGGCCATGTCTACATCACGTTCACATCACTCATGCTCCATGACCATCGTCCACCATCTCCTACGACTTAAAGAGCATCCATCGAAGCCAGAGGGATCAGGAAGCCATGCACCGCAGTGATCATCATCAGTTTTGTGCATATTATTTTTTGTAGCGAGATACATATACATTCATATATACCTATAGATCTTTTGGTATAGACATATATTCAGCAACCACTCATTTTTTGTAGTAGTGGCCTGATACATGTACATGAAATTGGATACGTACATTGTGTGTATATATATATATGGATACATCGATTCTGATTTCATGGTGTTGCTTACTTGGATGTGTACATTTTTTATTTCTTCACATATGTTTATGCTATGGATGGTATATTCTCATGTGTATGTATGCTTACATTAGATGCTAATATGATTTAATAAATAGACATGACTATATGTTAATTAAATACAATAATGATCTTATGGAAACACTCATACACATGCACATGGTCATTCATAACACAAAAATTCTCATAATGTGTTAATGAATAATGTCAACATATGTAGTACTACTACACTTATCGTAGAGAGAGCACCACATAGGACACTACGTGTAGTATCGACGAAGATGCATTACATTAATAGGTTCTTTTAAAGGTGTTTCATCCATAGATGGACATAGGCACCTGAACCATATACAAAAATCACAATGTAAGGGCCTAACTAGTTAGGGCTGAATTTTCCTCTTTGGTCAGGCGACACATTTACATTTCTCTGGTTTTCACAGATAACTAAATCTCCTATTTTAAAGGTTCTAGGGAGCACGCTTTGATTGTATTATCTAGATAACCACCTTTGATAAGCTTTAAGATGTTTGAGGGTTCGTAAATGATATTCATCGAGCATCTCCAGTCGATATAAATGGTTAACTCAATAGGTCTCATTATCAATTAGCCCTTTGAGAGAAACTCATAGAGATGAAATCTCCAACTCCAAATGCATGATAGCTTTGGCACCATACATGAGGTTATAGGGTGTTGTTCTTGTAGCCATACGAACACTGGTGTGATAGGCCCATAAAGTGTACGTCAGTTGAATGTTCCAATCTTTACCATGCTTGTTAACTATTTTATGGAGAATAAGTTCAAGAGTTTTATTAGATGTTTCTGCTTGACCATTAGATTGCAGGTAGTATGGTGTGGAAAACCTATGTTGGATGTGGAATTTCTTGAGGAACTATTTCACTTCCTTGTTTTTAAATGGTGTACCATTGTCAAAAACAAGCGTAGCGGGCAGTCTGAATTGAGAAATGATGTTATTCATAAGGAAACTACATAAATCTTCTACATTCGTGGATCAGAGTGGGATAGCCTCGACCCACTTCGTGAAGTAATTTATAGTAGTAATGATAAAGGCATGTCCCTTGGAAGAGGGGGGTGATATATTTCCAATAATATCTGACCCCCACTTAGCGAACGACCAAGGGGAAGTTTGATTTTGTAACTCTTGGGCAAGTGCATGAATGAGACAACTATGTTGCTGACAATGAGGGCACTTTTTGACAAAGTCAAAAGAATCTTGTTCCATCATTTTCCAATAGTATCCCATGTGTATCAATATTCTTGCCAAGGATTTACCACCAAAATGTCCACCCCCAAAGCCTATGTGGGATTCCTTAAGGGAAAGGGGTATCTCTTATTTAGTAAGACACCTAAGAAGCAGGGCATTATAGGCCTTCCTATAAAGGATTTTAGATAGATAACATAGCGAACTGAAAGCTTCCTCACACGAATGCAGTCGTTCTTTGTTGCATCATCTAGGAAGTTTCCAGTTTTTAGATAGTTATAGATATCATAAAACCATTCCCCAAAGTCCAAATGGGAAAATATAGGGGATTCAGCTTCAGGTTCTTTAGGAACTGTAGGGGTTCACAAGACCTGGACCATGAAATGGTATTCTTTCGTATCTTCTTCAGAAGTTACTAAGGAAGTTGCGCTCGCCATGGCGTCAGCATGTCTATTTTCTCTCCTAGGGACATTATCTATTGTGAAAGAAGAGAACTATTTAAGCACATAAAAGGAAAAGTCTCGGTACCAATATAACTTACTTTTCTTGGCTTGATAATTTCCCATTATCTGGTTCACTATAAGTTTGGAGTTGCCTAGGATATGGAGATGTTTGATTTTTAGCGCAATCATGGCACGTAAGCCAACTATAAGGGCTTCGTACTCAGCGATGTTATTGGTGCAAGGGAAATCTAATCGAAAGGATAAGGGAATTGGTTTAACTTCGAGGGATATTAGAACCACACCTGCTCTAGAACTAGTTTGACACCTTGATCCATCGAAATACATTTTCCATTCAGGGTCATGATTGATTACAAAAAAAATTCCATCGAGAAACAAATCCAAGCTAGGAAAGGAGTGAGATGAGGGAGAGTCTACCAACTGATCCACAACCGCTTGACCTTTTATTGATTTCTGAGTAACAAACCTTATGGTGAACTCAGAAAGCAACATAACCCATTTCACTAGCCTTCCTTCCAGATCAGTGTTAGAAAACAAATGTCTTAAAAGATACGTTTTAACTATGACATGTGTTTCAGCATGGAGGAGATAGTGCCTTAACTTCTGCATAGCAAAGATGAGAGCAAGGCATTGCTTCTCCATGGACGAATAATGGGTTTCGTAGTCAACCAGGATGTGACTAATGTAGTAGACTACTCTTTCCTTCCCAGTGTCATCATATTGAGCTAAAAGAGCTGCCAAAGCATATGGTGATGTAGCCAAGTAAAGCAAAAAGGGTCTATCTTGAATAGTCGACATCAATACGGGAAGATTGGCCAAGTAGGATTTGATCGGCTCAAAGGCTCTTTGACATTCCTCATCCCATGTGAAACAAACATCCTTTTTCAATAAGTGAGTGAAAGGAAGGGTACAATTAGCCAACTGAGATATAAATTTGTAAATTGCTTGTATCTTCCCTTGTATACTTTGCAACTCAGTAATATTCCTTGGTGGAGGCATGTTAACGATGGTGTCAATCTTTTTAGTGTCAACCTCGATACCATGATGAGATACTATAAACCCCAGAAGCTTGTCGGCGTCAACGTAGAAGACACACTTAAGGGGATTTAGTCTCATTTTATAGAGTCAAAGTCTTTTGGAGATAAGACGAAGGTTCTTGGGATGATCCTAGTGGGTTATCGATTTCGCCAATATGTCATCGACCTAGTCTTCTAAAATATTTTGAATAAAATCATGCAATATTAGGTTCATCACCCCCTGGTAAGTAGCTCCTGCATTCTTTAATCCAAAGGGAATGAACACATAATAGAAAGTACCCCATAGGGTAGTAAAGGCTATCTTGTACTAATTGTCCGGGTTAATACATATTTGATTATAACCCGAGAAGCCATCCATGAAAGAAAGCAATGCATGGCCTGAATTCAAGTCAACAATCATATCTAGATTGGGCAGTGGAAAATCGTCTTTAAGAGAAGCCTTGTTAAGATCTCGAAAGTCAATGCATATGCAAATACGACCATCAGATTTACTTACAAAAACTATATTTGAAATCCAAGGGGAATAATCGATAGGACGGATAAAGCTTGCTTTCAACAGTTTCTCTATCTTAGTCTTAACCATCAATTCCAGCCTAGGATTTATCTTCTAGATTTTTTGCTTAACTGGCCTGGCATTCAAACATAGGATGATATTATGAACCACTATAGATTCATCAATACAGGGCATATCCTCATATGTCCGGGTGAAGATGTCAGGATGACAACGTAAGAGATCGACATGTTCGTCTACTTCTTCCGAAGAGAGGAACTTCTTGATTTTGATCACTTTTTTAGAGGATGTAGGACTCATGGAGATATCAATAGTATCCCCCTTAAGGAGGGAGTTACAAACCTCATGACAAGGTATCACAATGTCATCATTGGTTTTGGATAGAGGTTCCTCCTCGTCAATGCTCAAGACAGACTCTCTGAAATACGCCTGGCTATGTAGATGATACAAGAATCGTCATTTGTGATGATAAGGAGGCAACGAGGAATAAGCACCTAGAAATTCCTCCAGTGCTTCATCTAAAGAGAAGACATCAAAAGGGATTTTCTCGGCTTGCTCCCTTTCCTCTATTAACTCAAGGTGAACAAGGTTTAACGGTTCGGCTGAAATCATATTAACACTCCACCAAGGCTTTTGTTTAAACTGTTCAATGGAACATCGTAATCCAAAATAGCACCGTTGTGGCTTAAGATGGATGGGGACTTGAATTCCTTGATCAATATGCCCTAGGCCTTTTTTCCCATAGCCACACCAAGAAGTGAGCTCATATCCAAACCCATAACGAGTTTGTAAAACTTCAGGAGGTGGTGGATGCACATAAAGTGTCTCGTACCACCAACGGATATCACATGTTTCTACGGGGGTACTTCCGCCTTCCTTGTCTGTCTCACAAATGTTAATTTCTTTTGTAAAAGGAGGATTGTTTTCCTCAGTGCAGGAAGGAGTGATCTCCTGAACAGGGTTACACTTCTTCTCCTTCACGGGAGTATTATCCGCCTTTGTGTCAAGGGCATGTGGAAGGTCCATGCAAGAAGGATTCACCTTATACTCTGCGATAAAGAATTTAGAAAAATTGAAGGAACCCCAATCATCTCCAAGGAAAGAATTTGTTTGAGAAGTCGATGAGGAAGGTTCAAGATCTTCTGCTTTAGGTGGTTCTTCATTTCCGACACTCACCCTGGGGACAACTTCCATAGAGGGTATCGATGAGGAACATGCCATAGCATCGGCAGTCAAATAAGGAATACAATTCTTGAGGGTAGATATAGTCAAATCATGACTGGCAATGGCCAACTCACAGAGGAGAATGCCTTCTGGATCTGCTTTAACTATAACTACTTGATTATTTGTGACAAATTTCAAGGAATAGTGTAAAGTAGAAGTTACCGCACCTATAGCATGGATCTAAGGTCTCCCTAAGAGGAGATTATATGGTAAGGGGTTGGGCATCACATAGACCAACGTGGGTAAGATAACAGGGCCTAGCTGTAAAGGCAGTATTATCGTACTTAGAGCTTTGCGTCCAGCGTTATTGAATCCACGAATGTACAAGGAGGAAGCTGCTAAAGAAGATGAATCAATTTTAAGTTTAGGTAGTATCCATATCGCAAACTTTGAGAGCTAAACCGGTGTCAACGAGGGTACGCCTAATACCGATGTTGTTAACATTGACTATAATCATCAAAGGCTCTGCTTGCTTCTGCACGTCCGGAGGTGAGAGTTCTTGTAGGTGGAACATGATATTCAGCGAATCCAAACGAATATGAGCCAACAATGCATTAACATCCATGGGCCTAGCAGAGGCAAGGAAGAGAATCTTTTGTAAAGCTTCCTGAAGCATCTCTTGATAAACCAGAGTGGTCTAAAGCAAGTCCCAAAGCGAGATCTTAGCCGGAGTAACACGAAGCTGCTCAACAAGATCATAATTTCCTAGTGCTTTGATTGCAGGCTTAGGTGCTAGAGGAAGGCTTGGTTGAGAAGGTGGTAAGGAAGTATTGACAGAAGGTTGTTGATTCAAGTTTTGTTTATTACTCCCTATAGGATATGTGTGCCCAACAATGTTATAAGACATAGAGTCTGTAGCTTTCATGAACTTTGAGTACAATTCTGATGAGTTGTTATAACAGGAAATTCCATAGACATAAGAGTTAGTTGGGGTCACATAGATGACGGGTTTCTTAGAGCTTAGAGGAGCCACTGAGACTACCACCATGTTTACAGATCCCTCAACCTGTCGAGAGGAGACTCGTTTGGGAGATTTGCGGATAGGGGAGAGTGCTTCTAGGAAATCATCTAGAGCCTCCTCCAACATATCAAAATCTTCCTCAGAAAAGCCACTATCATGAACGTGCACCATTGGAAAGAAAGTTCCGACGATTCACGTCGGGTTCACCAAAATGTGATATAAGAGGGATTCACTGCACACAAGTCTCTCCTTTCTCAAGAGATCACCAGGGAACGAATTTCCATTATACACTTTAGAATAATAGATTGATAAAAAAAATAAAGTAAGACTCAGTTATGCTTCGAGAAAAGTTATCAAAGATCCTGAGAGAGCCAAACCAAAGGATTCTTGTCCCAAAAAAGGGAGCTCTCAGTTAGAAGATGTCAGCATAGTTCTAGGACACCAACGCAATGTGATGTCATCCAAAAGACATGTTGGCATCCTAAGCAATAGAGAACTTAGGAACTCAGCAGACATAAATAGATCCTACTTGCAAACTCAAGAGTGGTTCGTACAGGACTATTCAACTAATCATAAAACCAAATTTTGAAGTAAATGCAAAGATGCTTGGAGAAAGCTTACCTTTTTTTGGACGTTCAAATCTTCACTCCAAGATCCTTTTCATGACCTACACACAAAAGACCAAGGAGAAAGTTGTTGGATGGCTATATAGGGGCCTTCCTCAGTCAGACCCCACTTTGGTGTTCCCACCTCCATAGACATCCAATTTGAAAAGAAATGTTAAAGGAGTAAACAAAACGTGTGGTGAAAGAAATACCCACTTAGGAGTAGAACCCGCACCATGATAAGTGTGTGGTGAATGCAATACTCACTCAAAAGTATAACCCACACCATGAGAGAGTAGATGAATTTCTGGAAAAGGAAAGTGAGAGAGAGAGAATTACCCACGGGCCAAGGCACTCTCTGGAGCACACAGACGCACCGCTGAGTGCTTGCTTGAGAGTTGTTACTACTGTTGAGGGGACCTCAGTCCGGCATGGCTTCGCCTATGAGTGCACTGCTATCAAAGGAGAAGGAGTCTCAAAGTTGAAACAAAATCGAGAGAGAGCTAGTGTGATGTCTTCCAACCTCCAAATGAGAGGTAGAAAGAGATTTTTATGCTTGCTAGGGTGGCAAATAGCTGTTACTTTTGGAGTGTAACCGCTAGGACACGTGTCTCAGGGGTTAACTTTCAAGATTCCACATTTTGAACTTAGAAAATGGACAGGACGCTAGCACCCCGCACAGACATATGTACATCGTGCATTCGTCCAAAGCCTATATTCTAGGAAAACGCGTCGCCAGGCTTTTGTTGCTCAACCACTTGTCCACATGGAGTCAGAATCATGAAATTCCTACCCATGGGATTTTGTCATTAATATCTCAAGGTGCCATAAATGCTAGGCATAAATTTCAAATTATGGAATTTCCCCTAGGTGCAATTCTATGATATTACAGGTCCTAACCAATTAGGTGGCATTAACATTACATTGATTCTCAAATAACACCAAATCACCTTTATTGAATAATCAAGGGATGATATTATCATTGTAACTATGATGCATTCTTCTAGAATAAGCTTGAAGGTACCCAAGAGCATTAATGTGTTGTTCTTCAAGCATTTCAAGCTTATGCAATCATTGTTATTTATACATATTGTCATCAATAAGTCCTTGAAGAGTGATTCTTAATGAAGGAATCTCTAACTCCAAGGGCATTATTGCCCCGGTGTGATAGACAATGTTATATGGGGTATTCCCAATTGATGTTCTAACACTCATATGATAGGCCCATAATGCATATGTTAGCTATGTATGCTAGTCCTTATTATGTTTGCTTTCCATTTTCCTTAATATTTGCTCGAGGGTTCTATTAGTTGATTCGGTTCGGCCATTAGATTGCAGGTAGTAGGGTGTTGAAAAAATGAGTTGTATACCAAATGTTTCTAAGAACTTCTTCACATCCTTATTCTTAAATGGTGTCCCAGTGTCTGAAACTAATGTGGTAGGAAGTCCAAAGCAAGCAATAATGTGTTCCAATATGAAACGACATATTACATCAGCAGTTGTTGAATGAAGGGGAATGACTTCTACCCATTTCATGAAATAATTTGTTGCAGTGATTATGAATGTATGTCCAACGAAGGAGGGTGGTGATATTTTTCCAATAAGATCCAGACCCCATATCGAGAAGGGCCAAATAGGAACTTGTGCATGAATCTCGAAAGTAGGAGTATGAATTAAATTGCTATGCTCTTGACATTTCTTAACATATGTAAAGGAATCTTGTTCCATATGTGTCCAATAGTATCCTATGCGGATTATCTTTTGAACTAATGGTCTTCCTCAAGTGCTATTGGGATTTTAGATTGTTTAAGGCATCTGAGTAAGAGACCATAAAAGGAACTTTGATAAAAAAAAATTGCAAGAATTATATATCTAGACGCAATCTTCTGAAAGCGAGCTCGAATATTCTTAGTTGTCAGCTCAGGAAAGGTACCATCTTTTAAATAATTACATATTGGGGTGTACCATTCACTAGAGCTTTCCACAGTGGTTGATAACACTTCTTTGACTTTAGATTCTATTGTTGGTTTCATAATTATGTGTACAATGAGTGTGAAGTCTTCTGAAGGATCTTGAGGAGATATTAGAGAAGCTGCACTCGCCATTGCATCAGTATGTCGATTATCTTTTCATGGGATGTTATCAATAGTGTACAAATCAAACTTGTCTAACAAATTTGTTGTGAGATCCTTGTATTTTGATAATTTGTCATGTTTTGCGTGATACATTTTGTTTATTTGTTTAATGAATAATTGTGAATCACTGAATATTTTAATATTTCAAGCCCCCAGAGTTAAAGCAATGCATAATCTAGCAATTAACACTTCATACTCTAATGTGTTGTTTGTGCATAAGAAGTTTAAGTGATAACACAAGGGAATAGGCTCTCCCATGGGTGGGGTTATTATAACCCTTACGTCAGAGCCTATTCTACATTTAGAGCCATCAAAATATAACTCCCATGTATCCCTTTCAATCATTAACACATTATAGTTTGGGAATGAATCATTATTAGGTAATGCTAGGAGAGAGGGATTGTCAACTAGTTGGTCAGTCAAGGCTTTTCCTTTAATTTCATTTTATGAAACAAACTTAAGGTTAAAATCAGTAACAACATAACTCACTTAACTAAGCATCTTGATAAATCTGTTTTAGCGAAAAGATATTTTAAAGGATCAAATTTTGTTATCACAAGTATTTCAACATTCAATAGGTAGTGTCTCAATTTACTATTAGTGAATACCAATGCCAAAATTTGTTTCTCTATTGTTGTGTATCATGTCTCATAATCAATCAAAGGTTGGCTAATGTAATAGACAAGATATGGTCTTTACCATTTTTTGTCTTGTTGAGCCAACAATGCTATGAGAGCATGGGTTGATGCTGTCGTATAAAGGATAAATGGTTTGTCTTGCATAGCGGGTTGCAAAACAGGTGGAGTGGCAAGATAATCTTTTAGGCTCTCAAAAGCTTGTCTATAATCCTTATTCCAATTAAATTTAACTTCTTTCTTAAGGAGATGTGTGAAAGGTAACGTTCAGTCCACTAGGGATGCTACAAAATGATAGATAGCACGAATTATTCCTTATAAAGTGTGCAATTGTGAAATGTTTCTAGGAGGTGGCATGTTAACTATAGCATCAATTTTCTTCGTGTCCACTTCAATGCCTCTATGAGTTACGATAAAACCTAAAAAAATTCCACTATCTATCCTAAAGACACACTTTTTTGGATTCAATCTCATGTTATATTTTTGCATTCGTTCAAATATCTTTCGAAGGATATTCACATTGTCTTTTTGAGTTAAAGATTTAGCTAGAATATCGTCAACATAATCTTCCAAAATATTATGTATGTAATTGTGAAATATCAATGCCATAGCAAGTTGATATGTTGCGCTCACATTCTTTAATCCAAAGGTAATCATTACCCAACAAAATGTTCTCCAGGCTATGGTAAATGTTGTTTTGTATTGATCTTGAGGGTTGAAAAAGATTTGATTATATCTAGAGAATCCATCCATGAACGACAACAAAGCATGTCCCACAGTAAAGTCCACTATCATGTTGATATTAGGAAGGGGAAAGTCATCTTTTAAAGATGCTCTATTTAAATCATGATAGTCTGTACACATCCTAATATGATTATCAGGTTTTGCAACTACGACAATGTTCGAGATATAAGGAGAATAATCTATAGGAAGTATAAAGCCAGCTTTGAGGAGTTTCTCAATCTTGGCCTTAACTAGTAGGGCTATCTTAGGGTTCATCATTTGTATCTTTTGTCTAAGTGGTTTAGCATTCTCAGTGAGGCCTATGTTGTGTGTTATTCATCTTAGCATCAATTCTTGGCATATCTGAATAAGTCCAAGAAAAAAGTTTGGGAAATTCATGAAGTAAAGTTGCATGGTCTTCTTTTTTATCTTCATCAAGGAACTTTCCTATATTTATTACTTTATCTTCATTTTTAATTTCCATCAGTATGTCAATGGTATCTCCCAAAGGAAGTGCATTTTGTTTCAGAATTTTAGGGTTGTATTCTTCATTGTCTTTATCAATCTTCGTATTTTCCTTTTCTTCGTCTTCTTGTTTAGCATTAACTGTTCCCTTTTAGGAGTAAATGGTTTATCATAAACTCCTAACATTTATTTCAAGGCTTCATCATCTTCAAAGTATTCCAATGATTCCTCGTAAGTTGTATCAATCAATTCAGGGTATTTTAAGGTGAGAGTTGTTTTAGGATTACACATGATGGTGCTTACTTTTAAGAAAGGTCTTTTAGTTTCTTGCGTTATCTTAGAAGGGAAATACCCCAAACCACTTTTTTTTCTTGTGTGTTAGGCTCTATAGGAACACAGATGCCTTGTTCTTTGCTTTCAAATCCTTTTCCATTATAGCCACATTGTTTTACGAGCTCAGAACCTTTTCCATAAATTTTCTCCATTTCTTTCAGGTTTGGTGGTCTTTGATAATCTATCTCATCAAAGTTTGTTGTATAGCTTGTGAGTTTTATTCCAAATTCTACATTGACATCACCATTGGTTGTTTTTGTTTTTTGATTTCTTTTGTCGTGATTATGTATTCTCCCATAAACGAAGGTGTGAATTCTAAGGAACCTCAATCATCATCCAACAACTTCAACACTGTTTCCATATCTTGTTTTTCTTCTTCCATAGGTTCTATGTTTGATGTTGGAATTAATGTGTTTAGAGGACTTCTCATTGCTTTTTCAACTTGTAAGCAACTTTCAGGCTCGAGGTCTATTTCAACTTGGTATACTTTATTGTTATAGACATACTTCATGATATGATGAAGATTTGAAGGCACCACATGCATCTCATGAATCCAAGGTCTTCCTATAAGAATTTTGTATGATAGATCATGAAGCACAACATGAATAGGAGTTTTTAAGGTATCCTTTCCTACTGTAATAGGCTAAGTAATCACACCAAGCAGTTGCTTTCCTACATTATTGAATCCTTGAATTGATAAGGAATCAAGTTGAATTCTTGATTTATCCACGCCTAGTTTATTTAAAAGGGTCACACTACACACATTAAGGGTGGAACCATTTCCAACAAGGGTTCTTTTTATTCCCCATCCGTCATAGGTAGCTATTATCATGAATGCATCATTGTTCTTTCTCACTTTTGAAGGAGGCAACTCATGTTGATGAAAAGCAATGTCTATGTTAACCGCATTCATTCCTTGAATTAGAGCTACCATATCATTTGCATTTGTACTAGAGGAAACCACAACTTGTTGCAAGGTGGTTTGAAGCATAGTGTGATAATTGGGTGAATTTTGAATTAGATCCCATAGGGATATCTTTGCAAGGAAAATGAGGAGCACTAGGAAAGATGGGGTTAGGAAAAGGTAAAGATGTTGGAGTTGGTTGTTTTGGTTGTGGATTGCTTCTAGTGTTATATGTATGAGCAATGGTATTATAACTTTATTACTACAAAACATTATTCTTAGGTGGTTCAAGGGTGAAAATAGGCTTGTTTTGAATTTGAGGATTGTGTGAAGGTGGGTAAAGGATGAGTTGAGGTTGAATCACGTTAACTTCTCTTGATTTCAGTTTGTCGTAACAAGCCTTAGTGGATGAACCTTGTGAGATGAAATCCTCAAGGGCTTCATCTAACATGTCAAATTCATCACTACTAAAAGGCTTGAGGGTTAGGTTAACTTGGAAAAAGAGATTTGACATATTCAAATAACTATGCTTTCTCCAAGTGGTTCATTGGTCTTATAGGTGTTTTTAGTTTAGTTTTCTAATGAATGCAAATGTAATCTAAGCTTATCAAACTATGAACTAATGTTGGAAATGAAAAGTACAATAATCTAATTCTATCCAAAATTGAAATGAATCTAAATTAAGCTAAATCTAATGAAATGCATGAAACAACTCAGTAAACTAAAACGGAAAACTAACAACAACAAACCGAAACATAAAAAACAAAGTTTTTAATGCTGCAAAATGTAGTTTCAGATCTAAAACGAGACTAAATTTCCCAGAGGGGCATATAAGTCCCAATCAAATTTTTTTCAGGTTTTCAAACAGTGCATAACACTCACCCCAAAATACCCAAAAATTGGGCAAAACCACTTGTACTGGGACTAAATCGCCTAGAGGGGCATATGAGTTCCAAATTAGGGTTTTTACACTGTTTTCAACAAATTCTATGTAAATTTTATGTTTTCTATTTTGAATGATGTCTAGGCTAAGTGCAATTATAGATTTTAAATGAAATTCAATGATGCAAGATGCAAAAATGCAACCTATATGCACTTTCACTAATGCAAGATTTAGAAACCCTAAATAAAAATTAACTAATGCAAGACCTAATGTAAAGATAATGTAAACTAGATCTAGGATTATGATGCACTCTAGATCAGAAATAAGGTGTTCTAAATGTAGGTTCACCAAAATGAAACAACAAAAATAGGTGTCAATCAAATGATAGAATGAGAGAAAGAGATATGCAATAGGGTGTCCTAGGGTATGATTAAAGAGTAAATTGGGGTTCACCACCAAGCTATGGCTTATAAAGACAAGTAACATGCAAAACCTAATGAGAAAACCTAATGATGTGTAAAACCTAAGTAAATGACCTAAAAATGAATGCAAATTAGAATAATAAATTGAGAAAACAAAGAGGTGCACCTGGAAACTTGAATGTGCTTAGAAAAAGCTCTAAAATATTTAAAATATAAACTTTAGGGCTCATTGGGACTCATATGCCAAGCTGGGCATATCAGTCCTAGACTAGGGTTTCTAGGCAGGAACATGAATCTATCAGTGGTAAATCTAGAACTTCTGATATCTGGAAAAATAATTGTAGTGGGACTCATATGCCACAAGTGTCGTATCAGTCCTGTTTTACTTTTTTAGAAAGTCAAAGTCTGAATCTGATCTCTTATTCTTGCTCTTTCTTCTTAGTCCAATTTTTGGATCTGAACTTGTAAAAAGTTGTGTTGATTTGCTTATGGGAGGTTTTCCTTGGTCAAACCCCTAGTTTTGGAATTAAACCTTGATAGAAATGATAGATATTGAGGAAAAAGATGAATGCAAGTCCTAATCTTAAGTGTATCTAAGATTAGGAGATCTAAAATTCCATAAAACCATATTCTATTGTGCTAGAACAAGATGCATGAATGAAACATAGACATGGTGAATCACTTTGAGATATTTCTAATCACCCTAATAAGCCATATAACAAGACACATACCTTCCTTTAGGTTGAAAGTAGAATGACAATGGAGGATGGAATCACTTAGGAAACAAGTTATTAGGCTTGGATTGATGGCTAGTTGCATCTCCCCAACCTAGAATCCATCATGATTTGCCATAGGTGACCATCATCAATCCTTGACAGTGATAGATCTTGAATGAAAGTGAGCTTGAACACTTGCAAAAACACTATAACACTACTTCAAGACTATAACTTTTCTTGCTACTTGCTCTTTAATTCTCTTGTGAAAGTATGCTCGAGTGCTTGTGAATGCTTAGATCTTGAATTGATTTTTATAGATGAAAATAATTATTTGAAACCTTATTTATATAGGTACTTCATCTATTTTACCATTATTTAGATCTCAAATGCTGACATCAACCAAAAAATTGAATTAAAAACCTTAATTTCCTACTCAAACCCTAAAAAATGGGCCACATGGGACTCATATTCCACTTGGGGTGTATGGGTCCCACCTAGGGGGACTCATACACCCAAGGTGGCATATGAGTCCCACCCTAGTTTTTCATGGTGGGCCAATGTTGGGTTGTTAGAAAATTTAATGATTTTGTTGATTTTGTCAAGATTTCAACTAAAATAAGCCTTGAGATCCAAAATAAAGAGTCTTAGGGGCCTATTAATGATTAGTTAAAGGGGTCATGAATGCAAGGGTACCAAAATAGGTCTAAATTAAGTGATAAATTGTACTCCCTTCTTGTACCATATCCAAGAAGGGAGTACAATTTCTTTCACTACAAAGACAAATCAAACTCCACACCATATCATCTCCCACTTGGAGACTGATCAAATACACAAATGCCCCTGTAGCTCCCACTAGAAATAAGCACCCTAGAATTTTCTATTCTAATTTTATTATTTTCAATCTTGAAGGGCAATCGAAATTGAAGAGAATCTCAACTTCTCCATTGTTACTATATTTTTAAACATATCCACTAGATTATCATATGTGTGAATCTTTTCCATCCTTAATTGCCCATCCTCCAACATCGATCGGATGAAGTGATACCTCAATTGTATGTGTTCAGTCTTCAAATTCAAGGTAGAATTATTTACAATATGTATGGCACTCTAGCTATCTGTAAACAAATAAATTTTAGCCTATTGTTTTCCCAATTCTTCAATTAAAAATTATAGCCATATTATCTGCTTTCTTGCCTCTGTTGCAGCGACATCTTCTACCTCCACGGTGGATAAAGTAACCAAATTTTGTAGCCTTAAGATCCAACTCACCATTTTCCCACCAACAATGAACACATAACCTATAGTACTCTACCTGGTATTAATATCACCTACCAAATCCGAGTCAACATAACATTTTAAACCAGTATTAGAGCCCCCAAAACATAAATTTTTATTGGACGTTTCTCTCAAATAACTAAGAATCCATTTTATTGCATTCCAATGCTTCATTCTAGGATTACTCATATACCTGCTTACAACTCCTATGACTTGTGCAATATTCAACCTCATGCATACCATGGCATACATTAAACCTCCCACAATTGAAGTGTATGGTACCTTGGAAATTTTGTCTCCCTCCTCTTGTGTCTTTGGATACATCTCCTTAGTCAATTTGAAATCACTAGGAAAAGGTGTGTTGACATCTTTTGCATTCTCCATATAAAATCTCTACAACACCTTTTCAAAATTTAATCATATTGAGATAGAGTCAATTTTCTATTTTTCCCATCTCTAGAAATTCTCATACCAAGGATTTGTTTTGTTTCCCCCAAGTCCTTCATAGAAAATGATTTTGCTAATAGTTATTTTAAATCCCTTATGTGACCCATGTTAGACCTCACTACAAGCATGTCGTCAACATATAGACATAAAATAATGTAGCTATCATTATCAAACCTCTTAAAATAAAAACAATGGTCAGAATGACACCAATTGTAGTCTTGTTCAACCATAAAACTATTAAATTTCAAATACCATTACCGAGGTGCTTGCTTCAAACCATATAAACTCTTTTTCAATCTGCACACCAGTTTCTCCTTACCATTGACCTCAAATCCTTGTGGTTGTTGCATATATATATATATATATATATATATATATATATATATATATATATATATTGTCTTCTAAATCACCATGGAGAAAGGTTGTTTTCACATCTAGTTGTTCCAAATGTAAATCTTCAACAACCACAATACTTAAAATAGTACGAATCGAAGTCATTTTAACAATCGGAGAAAATATTTCATCAAAATCAATACCTTTGTTTTGTGCAAATCCCTTAACTACAAGTCTAGCTTTAAATATTTTCTTACTTCTCTCTTCCTCTTTCAGCCTATAAACCCATTTATTTGGTAAAGCCTTCTTACCTACAGTAAAATTGCATAATTCCCAAGTCTGATTTTTTAGCAAGGAATCCATTTCATCTTCCATTCCTTGCTCCTACTAATCCTTTATATATCAACTTGCATGGCTTCATCATACCCTTCTGGTTCACCAACATCAATCAATAAAATATAATACAAAGAGGGACAAAATATTTCAAGAGGTCTACTTATCCTTGTTGATCATCTAACATTCATTGTAGCTTGTGGTATTTGTTGTTATTGTTCCAGAGCAAGAGGAATCATTGGAACATCGTTGTCTTAAGTATCATCCAACATAACATAATAATTTTGTTTCTTCTCAAGCTATTGCAAATCATCTTTTTGCAACACCTTCTCATTGAATACAACATCCTTGCTTCTCACAATTTTTTATATTTTAAAAATCCCAAAGCCTATAACCAAATTCATCAATGCCATATCCAATGAAGATACACTTTTTTGATTTTGCATTCAGTTTGGTTCTATTTTCATAATCTACATGTGCAAATGCTTCACAAACAAAATATTTTGAGAAAAGAATAACTCACCTTCTTACATGTTCTTAATTCCTTTGGAATACCATAGCCCAAAGGAATTGAAGGACCTCTATTAATTAAATAAACAACATTATTGATAGTCTCTTCCCACAAGTTTAAAGGCAACCCAACATGCAATCTCATACTTCTTGACTACTCCATTATTGTCCTATTCATACACCTAGCCACTCCATTTGCTTTTGGAGTCCTTGGAACTATTTTCTGCCAATGAATTCCATTAGAAAAACAATAATCTTCAAACTCTTTGCTGTAATACTCACCACCATTATCATATCTGAGACATTTTAACCTTTTACCTATCTCATTATGTACCAAGCTTCTCCATTTCTTAAATGTTTCAAAAATGTCATATTTTTGTCTTAGGAAATAAATCCAAGTCTTCCTAGTTGCATAATCTATAAATATAGCATAATACCGAGAGCCATCAAGAGAAGATACCTGAGTTGGTTCGCATACATCCGTATGCCCAAGCTCTAATTTTTCATCTTTCTTTTTCTTCCCATCCTTGAGAAAACTAACTCTATTTTGTTTTTCAAGCACACAACTTTCACAAAAATACATATTAATACATTTCAAACCTGGTAAAACCTTCTTTGAATGAAGTAACTTCATACCTTTTTCACTCATGTGCCCAAGTCTGTCATGCCATAGTGTTCTCTCAAAACCCCCAACAACTATTTCATTTTATACTTGCAAACCCGCAACAACTATTGTCGAACCTGTAGCATCTGCTATAGTTATTTTTTTTCAAAAAATTTATTGTTTAGATTTTCTCTGCAACAACTAAAGTAGAAGGAATAGTATCAACCATATAAAGATATAAGGTGCCTACTTTCACACCTTTTTCTACTACTAATACACCATTTTTAACCTTTTGAACTTTATCACTAAAAGTAACAACACATCCTTCATCACCTAATTACCTTGCTGAAATTAAATTTCTAGTCAGCCTTGGAACATGCCTTACATCTTGTAGCAAACAATAATTCCCATTTTGCAATTTAATCTTGATTCTTCCCTTTCCAACTAGGATTGGACAGATTAGCATGGGCCGATTACGCTTGCTCCATGAATAATCAAAGCATAATGAAGCCACTAACGTCGAATCTCAACAGGATCATTCAAATGAAAGTTAAACTAAACATTTATCAAAACTAAGTATTCTAAATTGCAAAAGAATGTAAATGTCTACTCTAATCCATTTGAAACTTATCCCATTGTGGGAGTGGTGTCACTTTGATGTGGAATGGAAACCCTTTCCTAATCTCATGGATAAATGAGCTTGTTCAAGCCAGTTTTATTGAAGAAAATTGATGGAACAGTTTTGAGATGTGTATGTAAACATGATTTTAATCTAAATGAGCATGATGCAAGCTAATTAAACATGATTTTATGCTAAATGATAAAGATATACAAATGCTAAGCTAATCCTAAATGGATTCTAACCTAAAAGATCCAAACCCTAATTAATTAAACAAGCTAAAAGGATGCATTATGTAATCATGGAAGCCATTAATGGAAGCTTAAAACTAATTAATGCAACTAAAATGAGTTAAAATATGCTAAATAAATGCTAAGTATGAGTGTGAGTGTGAGTGTGATTTCAACAACATAAGTTTTCTCTGAAAGATGGATCCCTATTCAATAGAGGCAAGCTCTATTAATGGAATGGGTAAAAAG
The DNA here is from genome assembly GCA_007258455.2 of Sequoia sempervirens. NCBI lineage: Eukaryota > Viridiplantae > Streptophyta > Pinopsida > Cupressales > Cupressaceae > Sequoia > Sequoia sempervirens. The sequence goes on along the minus strand of VDFB02281492.1, from coordinate 1,074,368,708 downwards.
AGATCAATGAATGAGATAAAAAAAGATCAATCAATGGTCAAGGATGAAAGAAAGAAGAGGCATGGATCATGGATTCTTAACAACGGGTGAGAATGCAAGATGAGACTTAATCAAGGGTTGACATTCCCTCAAATAAACACACTTTCAACTTGTTCAAAAGGTCACAAGTTAACTAGCACAAGAGGTCACAATTTAACTTGCTCAAGAAGCTAAGTAAGTTTGTTGAGGAAAAAGGAATATTCCCCTTTTTCAAATGAGTGAGGAGAGAGAATATTCTTCAGAATATTCTCATGGGTGAGGAAAAAGGATATTTAGTTAATTAAAACTAAATTAAATTGTGAAAAATGGGAAGGAATATTCCATGGGAATATTCCTTTTGGAGGAATGTGCAAAGGAGGAATATTCCCTTGCAAGTGGGGGAGAATTAGATTTAATTGATAATTAAACAATATTAATTATACAATTAGGGGAATTAGAAGAATTAGATGATGTTCATTAAATAAAATGATTTAATGAATGGGGGAAAGGTGGAATGGCATTTAATTAAATAACTCAGGGTTATTTAATTAAATAAGAAGATTTAGTGTATTAAATTAAATAGTTTGATTTATTTAATTTAATGAGACAAAATGTTAGCACGAAAAGGGGGTGAATTAACCCAATTTGATAAATTAGGTTAATAGGTGAAAATGATGTCATTAATTAACTAGGTAGGATAATTTAATTAATTAAGCAAAAAGAGGATGGGTTTCAAGAGGAAATGATGTTAGTATACCTAATTCGAGTATATGATATGATTCGAGACATTTTTTCAGTGTCTACATTTTGCCCCTCTTTGAAGTGAGGTGCCTACTGCTTCAGTTCAAAGACTGATAGTATTTGGATGAAAAATTGTTTCTTAAACAAAAACATAAAAAAATTCCTAATTTTTTGGATGCCCCAATGTTGCCCCAGTAGAAGGAATAAGTTGGTTCCCTACCTCCTCGAGAAATCGGGCTTAAATTTTAAATTTTGGGTTGATTTCAAAAATCATGCTACCCAACGAAAAGGCTCTGAGATGAAAATGCTGAAAACCCCTAGCTTGAGGAAGGGTCTAGTTTGCAAGCAGGTGAGGAAGGCTTGCTTGATTTCTTGATTTTGAGACGAAACGAAATGGTGCATGACCAGGTTCGAGACACCAAACCATGCAAACCACTTGTATGTGATTTGAAATTTGAAATTTATTGTGCATTTTTGCAAGCATTGCTTGTGACACTATTTTTAGAATCGGTGATGCTAATTTGAATTTTAGTGATGCATATGTGAATTGCAACGCAATTCACAATTTAGAATTAGGGTTTCTAATTTTAAATCGCGATGCATATGTGTATGGCAATGCACTTCTTGATTTGAAAATTAGGTTAGGGTTTCACCAAATCTAAATCGCGATGCACGTGTTTTTAGCGATGTGACTTTTGATTCACAATTCAAATGCCTCGAACGTCACTATTTGAAATTTGAATTATAGTGTTACTATCGTAAATAGCGATGCTATTGTCATTTTGGGGATAAAAATTTCAAAGTTAGCCAAAAATAAATAATTTTTTTTGATGTCATGCATTTCATGAGTGCAGGAGGTTATCCCACCTTTGATGTCTCGTGAGCATCGACCCATAGTTTTGTCTAGACTTGGTGATTTATCCAACTTACGACAAGAGCACTTGGGGGAGATTGGTCTGTGGTACGTTGCATATATTCCTGTCATCCGGAAACACCTGGTGATGATGATAGTGTTGTGTGAGCAATGGCATAGCGAAACCTTGTCATTCCACCTTTCTATCGGTGAGGCTATAGTGACGCTAGAGGATGTATGGCAGATATTTCACTTGCTGATACATGGTGAGCGTGTGATCTATGAATCAAATTTTGGCTATGATCCATTCCATGAGGTGATGGAGCTAGAGGACATCATTCTAGTCACTTCCCAGATTGACCTCGAGATGTATAGAGGTTGAATGCCCACTTTTAGATTGACCTCGAGATGTATAGAGGTTGAATGCCCACTTTTAGTGATTATTGCAACAATTATCTCAGGTTTGGTTGCTCCAAATCAATGGAGAAAAGGGTTTAGTCCGGAATGGGGACTAGTGTGGCATAGGATGTTGTTCAGGAGGACACAGTATGCGTGGGGGCCTGTGATGTTGGTCTCTATATACCATGATATGCATGATTTTGTATACTATGATGGCAGGGCCATCGGTATAGGGGTCACCTTACTGCACATTTGGGCTTTAGAGCGCATTGTTGTGCTCCAACTAATTGTTCAGATGGCAGATGTAGAGCTAGATGATAATATTGTCTGGAGATATAGGGGTTTCATTACATTACAACATACAGGGTAGCTTGGGATTCCACAATGGTGTAGGGTCATTGATGATATGACAGTCTTCAGATGGTGACCCTAGCTTCAGATGCCAACATGGTACGATGATGTGTAGTAGCTCTTCTTGACTTGATACACCTGATACATGCAGGGTCGAGAGCACACCATTATTGAGAGATACCTGCTAGATAGGGTGGCTAGATAGTTTGGAGAAAGGAAAGATAGGCCAAATGATGCATACACCGCCGTCTTTTCCAAGTCAACACAAGAGTCACCAGCATGGGACCTATGATCCCAGCCCATGAGGTGGTTGAGGGATTTCAAAATTTGGTTTCCCAACCATGGGCATATGATCAAGGACAGGTGGATGCTCAGATGACACCTGCATATGATGCATGGTTCACACCCCCTCATCGGTTGAAAAATCCAATAGGTGCACCTCCATGAGGGAGAATGCGAAGGAGAGGTGTAGGCAAAGGAAAAGCTTGTGGTAGGGAACAAGATGGCTAGGATGGCCAAGATGTACAGGATGGACAGATCCCCAGAGCACCACCAGTAGATTAGTAGCCTCCTCGTCAACCACCGATACAACAACAACTAACGAGGGATAAATGTGTCTTTATTTTTACCCCTTTGTTTACCTTTTTACCTTTTTGTTCCTATAGAATCCCTTGTAGTTCTTGTCACTATTTGTTAATGAAGTAGGGATATTTAATAAAATGCAAAGAGAGGATAGAAACTTGTGGATATATCAAAACCTTTAATTATTTACTAATTATCCTTGTGACTATGAAAAACAGGGTATGATTAGGTGAATGATGCGTGGGAGAAATAGGAGCATTGGTGGAATGAGGACAAGAGCCGTCTCATGAGTCATGTGTCACTTTTGATTAAGTTTAGTCTAAGTTGTTTTTTTTTGGAACGATGTTAAATTTGCAAATCTATTTTTAAGAAGCTTTTAAAGGTTTTTGGTTGTAGGCCATAACAACCCAAACAATTGTATACCTTTTTGGTTAGTCTTTTGTAAACTCTGTGACATATGATCTATCTATATATGTATGCTAAGACTTGAGTTAGTAACCGGTAATATATATCTATAAGTTGTTTTGATTAAAATAAGATTGGAGTTTTAAATCTTGTTTTGCATAAACATTGAGTACAGTAAAGTAAGATTTTGTTTCTTCACTGGAAATCAGAGAAGGCAAGGCCCACTTCCTCGATCGCCCAGTGACTAGCTATAGAATCAGTGTGTTGTGTGGTAATGAGAATTTCTTAGTTTTAAATCTATTTTGATCTTTAATCATTGTGCTAGCTTAAAAACATTTAATGTGTTGTTATTCAATGTATTGGTGATTGATTTGTTTTCTTTGATATCGTGCTACAGGTACATTTGATTTAGCAGATTACTCTACAATCAAATTTAATCAATGTGTTTACTATTCTATATAAACTTATTTAACAGATTATTTGAGACAAGTGTTAATTGGAGTGCTTATTAATATGTGTGAGCTTTATTTAGCAATTTACATTCCATTATTCATCTGCTTTTGGTAGTCTAGTGTTATTAAAAATTATTATTTTTATTTTATTTGTTAGTTTTAATCTACTTTTGTTGCAAATTGTTCAGCCCAGGTTCATATCACACAAGTGATAGGAGGTTTGAGAACCATATTTTTGAATAAATATAATTTTTTTATAGTTCCATCCATCCACACTTGGCTTTCTAGGTTCAGCTCTTAGGAAAATATCCCCAATATCTTTCATAAGCCTACGCTCCCGGATTGACATTGAGGAGTAAACTGAGGAAATTGTGAAATTCTTGAAGATTGATTTCAATCCATTCAAGATAGAATTACAAGGATACTTATACTCAGAATATCAACCACAATTTAATCCAATCATTTTGGCACTATTTCTGGGGAAAGATGTTAAAGGCCTAAAATCATAGCAAGTTGAGTTAGGACCAGTACATCAAAAGGAAAGCCTATACAATTGCCGACCTTGTTAAGGTTAATACTCCTTATTTGTGCTACTATAAGTCATTTAGGTGCATGGATCGTAGTAGGGATAGTAGAGGGAGATTTATTAGAAAATAAAAGGGAAGTAGTTCACAACCCAAAAAAATTAACAACAAATCAAAAACATCCATTGAGGGAACACAACCCAAAGAATTGCAAAATAGGTCAAAGTCATCCATTGAAGGAAGCAGTTCAACATGAGAAAAATTGAAAACTAAATTGCAATAATTAGAGTTACCTAAACCTAATATCAAGACACCTGCAAGTACCCATCTAGGGTCTTCCAAAGTATTGTGAAGAAAGGTTGAAAATTTATTTTAGGAATCTTACGGGGTGAAAGTTGGTCCATTCTCAGAAACCCAAGAGCCATTTAAAACCTACTTTACCCCTTGGGCACTAGATGTCATGGATGATCCCAACAACAACAAAAAAAACATTAACAACAACAACAACAACAACCATGATGTGAGAGCATTATCCCACAACAACCCGATCACCTTTGAGTTCCCCATTACACCCCCTAAAGAGGATGCTCCTATGAAAAATATTCCTCAATCTGCTTTACCATTTTTTTGTGGTCTTTCTATTAAGGATCCTAACATGTTTTTATTTTAGTTTGATGTGTTGTTCCATAACTATGATTATCAGAGTGATGCATAGAAGCTAAATTGTTCCCAACCACATTAAAAGATGCAGCCCTTTGTTGGTTCATGAACCTCAGGAATATTAGAACACGAGAAGTGATGAAGGAATTATTTTTGACTAGGTACCAAGAGTAATATAAAACAAAAGAGGTGTGGGATGAAATATTCCACATGACATAGAAATAAAACGAGTCCATGGAAGATTACCTTGAACACTTCATTTTCAGTTTTCAATAATCATGACAACAAGGGCTAACTCCTAATGTTGTTAAAATGTTGTTTCTTAGAGGCATCAGAGATGATACTATGGAAGCATTAAATTTAATAGGTAAAGGGAACATTTCTAAAATGGACTTTGATGATATTTGTCATATTTGTAGGAATTATTAAAGATCTCAACATTCGAGAAGGAACTATCCAAGTAATCCTTATGCTCTAGGTAATGCAACAGGTATAACAAAGCGTGAAATAGGCAATTTACTTGAGGATCTTAAAATTGATTTGTTAAATCATATGGGTAAATAGATAGACACTCTATATACCTATAGGAAGCACGAGGAAGCCAAAAAGGCCTTGGCTATGTTTTTACCAACTTGTTGTAAGAGACATAGTAGTGAGGATTTCCCTTACAATAGGACAAAAATTTCATCCTTAGAAGAAGTCAGTAGAAGTTCTACTTTAAGGCCTCTTCCTGTAGGTGTGCCAGATATGGAATATTCTGAGGAACCTATCTACTACATGGCACCTAGGTGACCTTTTCCACCTCGAGTAATGCACCTTGGGATGATGAATGATTATCTTGCTCTAGGACCTAGCCAACCCAATTATTTTTCCAATCAACCTGGATGGTATGGGGGTTGGCAACAACCTTCGTCATACCCTCAATGGATGCCACAATATCAATATGCTTCATAGCCATGGCAACAAGCATGGAGGCCACAATCGCCACAACCTTCATCGTACCAAAAACCACACCCATCACAACCAAAATTTCCACCTCCTCCCATGATCAACCCATACCAGTAGTCACAACAATTTCTTTCAACCATACCATCATCATCTACTCAGCTATCTAATCCAACATAGCCACCGAAGCCTACACCAATGCCAACCCAACCAAACCCAAATCCCAACAATAAGGCAACACAACCCGTGTATAATAATGAGGTAATAGGTTACTCCACTTATCTTATAAATACAATAGAATTAGATGGAGTTCAATTAAGACTGGGAAAGGATCTTCAAGGGCCCACCATCATAGAGATCAGTGAAGAACTTGAAGCAGAGCCAATTAAAGAACCTGCCTTTCTTGACCGATTTCAGTCTAAACCAATACAAAGGGAAGTCTCTCAACCTGAATTTGATTTTGTTAATGAGTTATGCAATGTTAACATCAAGATTCCTTTGTTGCAGGTTATCAAGGACATTCATGTATATACAAAAATAGTTCAGGATCTATGTACTTGGAAGAAAAAGAAGAAGCAAGACCTGAAGACCATCCAAGTTATTGGATAGTTGGTAGACCTTATGCTCCAGAATATAACCATTCCTAAGTACTTAGATCTAGGGAGTCCTTTCATCAAGGTATCTATTGGTAAAGTAAGCATTCCTAATACTCTTGTCGATTTGAGTGCTACAATTAATGCTATGAAAAATGAAACAAAGGAAATATTGTCATTAGAGGGACTTAGGCCTACTCCAATAGTTCTCCAAATGGTAGACTGATCTTTGGTCATACCAGAGGGTATGATTGAAGATGTAATCCTTTCTATTGATTTGTGGGAATACCCAATTGACTTTATGGTTTTGTAGCCAAAGATTAAGTTGGGGGGGATACGACTTGATTTTGGGATGACCTTGGTTAGCAGCTATAGATGCATTCATCAATTTTTGGTCAGGAAACATGGTCATTTCTAATGGTGAGCATAAGAAACAGTTGAATTTATACCCACCAACACAACCCTTATTAGAGACAAAGAATCCAATATGGGTAGATAGTGATTTGGATGAGTCATTGCCAATCTTGACAATTGATAAAGCATTATATATTGAAGAACCCACTAAAGATAATATTCTTGTTAATTTCCTTCAAAACAGGTATACATTTATTGAAATATTTGAAAGCATGGTTCTCCATTCAGGTATAAATACTCAATGTCCTTTTGGATATTTTCCATTGGTAGGTAGCTCATGATCTATTCAACACTTTGTCACATTGCATTAGTTGCTACCTCATAATTTTTTGTACAATTCATTTTTATCTTTTGGAAATTCTAACGATATTCCATTGAACTCCCAAGTGCTAGCCATTAACTGACCTACATAACTAGAAGCCATGGAAATTTTTCCTAATCATACACTTAATAATAATCCACAATTGACCACTGAGAAAATCCAAGACCTTATTTCCATGCTTAAAAAAAATAAAGATGCATTTGCTTGGGAATACCAAGATATGTGTGGCATTCATCCTGACACCTACACCCACCATATTTACATTGAAGAAGGTTGTTTTCCAGTTAGGAAACGACAATGATGGCTCAACCCTATCTTGCATGAAATAGTTAAAGAGGAGTTACAAAAATTGTTAAATGTTGGGTTTATATATCCTATTTCAAATAGTCAGTGGGTCTCTCCTCTAGTCATGGTTCCCAAGAAAAATGGTAAGTGGATAATTTGTGTTGATTATAGAGCACTTAATAAAGCTACTAAAAAGGATCACTTCCCATTGCCATTTATTGATCAAATGTTGGACAATCTTGCAGGTAAGAAGTTCTTCTCTTTTTTGGATGGGTTCAACGGCTACAACCAGATTTGCATAGCGCTTGAGGACCAGGACAAGAATACTTTCACTTGTCCTTGGGGAAATTTTTCCTATAACATTTTTCCATTTAGTTTATGTAATTCCCCTGCCACTTTTCAAAGGGAAGTTTTGAGTATTTTTGCAGATCTTGTAAATGATTGTGTTGAGGTGTATATGGATGATTTAACTATCTGTGGTAATACTTATGAAGAGGCTAAATCAAATCTAGAAAAGGTACTTAGGCATTGTATAGACACTAATTTATCATTAAGTCATGAAAAGTGCCATATTCTTATGACAAAAGGGATAGTACTTGGCCGTATTTCTTCTAAGGGTATTCAAGTCGATCCTAAAAAGATATAGATTATTCAGGACTTTCCTACACCCACTAGCCAAAAGGATGTGTGTAGTTTTCTAGGCCATGCAGGGTACTATAGGAGGTTTATCCAAAATTTTAGTAATATTTCCTCCCCCTTGTTTGCTTTGCTAGTGAAAGATGTCATTTTCTCCTGGACACTAGAGTGTCAAGAGGCTTTTGAAACCATTAAGAAAAAGCTTGTCACCACACCAATACTCAGAGGTCTAAACTAGGAACTCCCTTTTCATATTCACATTGATGCCTCAAATTGTTCCATGGGAGTTGTCCTTGGACAAAAAGAAGATAATCTCTTCTACTCCATTTACTACATCAGGAAGAATTTCACATGGGCTGATGTAAATTATATAGTAACTAAAAAGGATTTTTTAGCTGTTGTTTATACAATTAATACTTTTCATCACAATATTACCGGATATAAAGTTTTTGTTCATAGTGATCATTCTGCAATTTGATTTCTAATGAATAAACCTATTGTGATAGGTAGAGTTATTGGATGGTTACTTTTACTTCAACAATTTGACATTACTATACTTGATAAGCCTGGTCGTGAGAATGTGGTTGCAAACTTTTTTTCTTGGTTACAATAGCAAGATGATGAACCAGTTCCAGTTGACGACACCTTTCCAGATGAACATATTTTTTTCTATATCAGCAAAGAGCCCGTGGTACACTGACATGGAAAACTACCTAGTTACTTGCAAGTTCCCACCTCATTTCTCTTTGAGGGAACACTAAAAGCTAGTCAGACTCACTAGTGATTATACATGGATCAATGGATTGCTCTTCCATCATGGCCTTGACAATATCATGCATCGATGTGTTCCTAAAGATGATTTCTTCGACATACGTCGTGCATCTGACATAGAACCCTACATAGGAATTTTTTTGTGCAAAGGACTGCTCAAAAGATCTTAACTACAAGATACTATTGGCCTACACTCCACAAGGATTATAAACGTTATGTTCAATAGTGTGATAAATGTCAGCATATGGGTCACCCCACGAACTCAAACAAAATTCCTCTGCATCCTCAATTATCCATTAAGCCTTTTGAAAATGAGGACTTTATTTTGTTGGACCTGTCAATCTGCCATCTCAAAACAAGGAATATATCCTTGTGTGTATAGATTATGTAACAAAATGGGTTGAAGTTGTTGCCTTGAAGCATGCTAAGGACACCAAGGTAGCTAAATTTCTCTATTCAAATATTTTTACCCGATTTGGTGTTCTGTGCTAGATAGTTACAGATCAAGGTCCATAGTTCACATCTAATCTCATTTCAGCTTTGGTTCATGAATATGAGATTCGACATCGCAAGTCTTCACCTTACCATCCCCAAGATAATAGCCAGGTCGAGGTCACCAACCAAGAACTCGAGAACATTCTTATCAAGACAATTGACCTCCATAATAAATATTGGGCTGCACGACTTCCTGAAGTCATGTGGGCCTACCGCACTACATGGAAAACCACCACTAGTTTGAAACCTTACGAGCTTAACTACGGTAAGAGGTTTGTTCTCCCTATCGATTTTGAGGTTAAAACTCTTTGCACTACACTCTAGCTAGGGATGAACTTGTCTAATGCACAAAAAGAATGAATTCCACAACCTCACTCATTGGATGAACTTCGTCAACAAGCGCTCTTCCATGCATAGATTGTCTAGAACTAGCGTGATCTTTGGCATGATCATTTCATTTGACAACAGTCATTTCAACTAGGTGATTGGGCACTCTTGTATGACTCCCACTTTTAGGATTTTAAGGGAAAGTACCACACCCAGTGGCTCGGGCCCTATGAAATTGAGGTGGTCTATGATAATGGGGCTATCAAGCTTCGCATGGTAGACTATGATCACATGGATTTAGTTGTTAATGGTTACCGATTGAAATCATACAAGAGGCTTATCTCAAGGGAAGAATCTATCTCGAATTTTCCTAAGGAACTCCATTTGCTTGATAGGGTTTTTAAGGCCTCTCCTAGTACCTTTTAGGTACTTTTCAAAATGTTTGAAAACAGAAAAAAAGCAATAAAAGATCCAACAATGAAAACCTTCATGCATTGTCGGCCAGTTAACGTTTGAAAACTGGTTTCCGACGAGCATTAACTACTAAATAAGTCTTAGCGGTGAAAACCAGGTTCTCGACACTTCTAGGAAGTGATAGGATGAAAACCAAGTTATTGGCAGTCTATCATCGAGATTAAAATTTGAAAAGAAAATAAAAATAGAAACTTCCTGTCACTTCTATGATAGGTGCTTCTTTATACATTCCACAACCTTTTTTTTCTTTTTTCTTTGGTATGCATAGGGATAGTTTTTAATTGTTTGCTACTTAAGGGCCACTTTTGGACATCTGGTTTTTCTTTTTTGCTAGGTATATTATCTTCCTGTGAGCTTCATTCTGCCTGATTGTTTTAGAACTCAGTTTCCATCATTTTATGGATAGGAGATACGAGTCAGCTCTTTTTGCAGCATGATGCTCCTTGCTAGTTGTCTACTTTTGTTGTGGCTCTTTCACCTCCTTCCTAGTGTTGCTACCAGCTTATACATTCTGAGGGATTTTTCATGCTTCCATCTTACTGCTCTATCATTTTTTACTATACTTCCTCAACCATTGATCTCATGGTCTATCTACTTGCTCAACCTTGCTCATTCTTGACCTTCATTTTCCATGTGGTGATACAACATTTGTGATACACTATTCTCCTTACCCATCCACTTGCGCAATGAATTTACTGATGCAATTTATTGATGTATCATTCTCATCATCACTGTGTGTCACCTTCTTCTCAACTTTGTCATTGCTTCACTAGCACCTTCACATCTGCACCATGTGATTTGATCAATTTCCTCTTTTGTTTTGCTGATTCCTTGTGCCTCCTCCTCCATGTCATCTTTCGTACACATGATGGTTTGGTATTGGTATATTTCAATTTTATATTCTTCTTTTTTGTTTTATTTAATATCTTCTAATTTCTTTAATAAATGGTGATGCGTCCCATGGGCTGGCCACATGCTAAGCTGGGGGGGGAAACTAAAAACTATCCAATCATACATATCCTATATCTGGGAACTGTCAAATCGTAACCATATTGTATGTTGTCATATTCATTTCACCTTTCTTTTTGGCCCATTCTATCTTCATTTTCTGAGAAGCCATATTTATTTGACACATTGAAAATCTTTATTATTTTTCCTCGGTCATTTCATAATATTATTACCATTGCCATCCTTTTGTAGATCGTAACTCACCATTATTACCAGGTCAAACTACCATCCAAATTTAGTTAATGACTCGCCATTTTTACCTATTACCCACAAATTTTTCTAAACCATTCCCAACATCTTTCCCTTACCAATGGCGATTTACTCTATCTGCTAATAGATTCTATCTACACACTATTCCCAGTTGATGAAAGTGCCTTATTCTGGTTTTAAAAAAACCTCTTAGTAACATTATGACAGGAGAACATAGGCACCATTTTAAGCCTCTGAATATGGATGAATTAAGGGCTTCGGCAATGGCTGAAGCATATAAAATATTTAGGCAGGAAGGGCGGGATGCGTACTTCAAAAGATTGCGAGGGTATGATGAGAAGCTGGCACGTGAATTTTCAATGACATGTACTCATAGCAAACAAGCATGGGTCCATGGTTTGGAAATTCCTATTTTGATTGAAGTTATAACAGATGTGATTGGATTGTCATTATCAAGGGAAAATTACTTCCTTGCTAACTCAACACGGGAAAAAATATTAAGCATAGAAAATGAATTTGTAATGACATGTCACAGCAAACGAGCACGGGTCCATGGTTTGGAAATTCCTATTTTGGTTGAAACTATAGCAGATGTCACTAGATTGCTACTATCAGGGGAAAATTACTTCCCTGATAACTCAATGCAAGTGAAATATATTAAGCACATTCGCAAGAAATTCCTACAACGTGGGAAGTCGATTGAAGTTGTCACTAGACAAGGCACGAAGCTAGCTTCACTTCCATCACCCTGGAATGATGTGGTGGGATTTATCATCTAGTATACAACTTGGGAAGGAAGGTATATGTATGTCTATGCTAAAAAAATTCGGCTCATGATACATTTACAGTAGAGTTTGTTCATGAACCTTCCTTTCTTTCTATATTCTTCTATAATGCAAATGATAAAAGCAATCCAAAAGGGTAGCAAAAATTCATTAGCCCATCATGGACTTATCAAATTGTAAATTGTGAGGGAGTTAAAGAAATTCTCTCCTCCAAGGATTGGGATTCATTTGTTGTAGGAAATACCCCAGAAAATTCTTTGGAGGAAGACCCCCCTAACACCTCAGAACACTTTGTGGAAGAGGGCTCCCCCAATGTGGAAAAATATCTTGTTAATTCTAAGGAAGAAGGGCTTGGTCATGCAAGTTCAAATGAAGGAAGTGAAAGTGAAAACCATTTTGATACACCTAATGAGAGTTTTGAATCAGGGGATTTCCCTAGTAGTTTAAAGAAATTTAGGCTAAACAAACCTTAGGTTCAAGCGGTAAGTGGGTCAAGAGTTCAAGTGTTAAACGGGAAAATGTTAAGACTACTACACCTGACTCTAGGGTTAAGAAGAAATTACACAGTGGGCTGACCTCAACTGCTATCTCAAATATTTCTCAAGATAAGAAACAATCACCAACTGTTCAAAGGGATAAGTTAGAAAATTTAGCCAATGTAGCTAGTGATGTTTTAAGCCCTAAGAAAACTGATGAAGTTGGTGATTTAACAATTTTGGCCATAGTCTTCCAAAAAAATAAAAGAATAGAGTCAATCTCTAGGGAACTAAGGAGGAGTAAAAGAAGGAAGATATAGGAAGAATCTAGGGCCACTCTATCAGATCAAAAGGAGCCCGAACAAGACCCTAAAATGGCTCCCCAAAACTCTCCAATTTTAGAAGAAATACCAATTTCTAGAGAGGGTATCATGAGGGGAACACCGTTCAAGTTGAAACTATGTCAACTGAGCAAGCAGGTGATGAAAACCTAAGGAATTTTGTAGAACAGGAAATTGGTGGATTTGAAACCCCTCATACTGACAATCGGGAAGTAGAAAAAGAATTTGAAGAGGGGAGAAAGAAAGAGGCAAATGAGTTTGTTGACCAAGAATAGGAAAATGTTGAGATTCCTCACAATGAACAAGAAGACGAACAAGAAGTAGAGGTAGGGAAGGAATTTGAGGAGAATCCTCTATTACCCAATGATGAAATTTGTGACATGCAGAATTTGTTGACCAAATTAACTGATGAGAATGAAGCTCTACAAAAGAAAGTCTAGGATGCAGAGGTCCTCAATTCTTCGCAGGCAGAAAAAATTGATTAGCTTAAAGCAACCCTTGAGCAAGCAAAGACTGTTAATGCTTATCTTATGCCCATTTAGGAGCATAAAGATCAAATGCATGCACTGAAACAATTATAGGTTAAAGAGATCTCTAGTGTAATATAGAAGTTGTCTGGTGTGTATCCTATGTCTCTTTGCATAAGGGCATGCAAGACCCTAAGTTGGGGAGGAAATAACAAGGGATAAATGTTTCTTTATTTTTACCGCTTTGTTTACCTTTTTACCTCTTTGTTCCTATAGAATCCCTTGCAGTTCCTGTCACTATTTGTTAATGAAGTAGGGATATTTAATAAAATCCAAAGAGAGGATAGAAACTTGTGGATATATAAAAACCTTTAATTATTTACAAATTATCGGTGTGACTATGCAAAATAGGGGATGATTAGGTGGATGATGTGTGGGAGCAATAGGAGCATCGATGGAATGAGGACAAGAGTCATCTAATGAGTCATGTGTCACTTTTGATTAAGTTCGGTCTAAGTTGTTTTGTTTTGGAACAATGTTAAATCTATAAATCTATTGTTAAGAAGCTTTTAAAGGTTGTTGGTCATAGGCCATAACAACCCAAACAATCGTACACATTTCTGGTTAGTCTTTTGTAAACTCTGCAGTAAATGATCTCTATATATATGCATGCTAAGACTTGAGTTAGTAACCGGTAATATATATCTGTAAGCTATTGTTTTGATTAAACGAAGATTAGAGTTCTTAATATCATTTTTCATAAACATTGAGTAGAGTAAAGTAAGCCTTTCTTTCTTTACTGGAAATTAGATAAGGCAGGGCCCACTTCCTCTATCGCCCAGTGACTAGTTGTAGAATCTGTGTGTTGTGTGGTAATGAGACTTTCTTAGTTTTAAATATGTTTTGATCTATAATCATTTTTCTAGCTTAAAACAATTTAACATGTTGTTAATTATTATTCGATGTATTGGTGATTGATGCATCTGTTTTGATATCGTGCTACAAGTACATTTGATTTAGCAAATTATTTTGCATTAAGATTTAATCAATGTGTTTACTATTCTGTATAAACTTGATTTGGCAGATTATTTTAGAAAAGTGTTAATTGGAGTGATTATTAATACGTGTGAACTTTATTTATCACTTTACATTCCATCATTCATTTGCTTTTGGTAGGGTAGTATTAGTAAGAATTATTATTTCTATTTTATCGATTAGTTTTAATCTACTTTTGTTGTGAACTGTTCAACCCAAGTTCCTGTAACATAGGTGATAGGAGGTCTAAGAACCATATTTTTGAGAAAATGCAATTTGCATGTAGTTTCATCCATCCCCACTTGGCTTTCTAGGTTCAACCCTTAGGAAAACAACCCCAATATCTTTCATAAGCCTATGCTCCTAGATTGACATTGAGTAAATTGAGGAAAAATTGAAATTCTCGACGATTGATCTCAATCCATTCAAGATAGAATTAAAAGGATAGTTATACTTTGAATATAAACCACAATTTAATCCAATAAAAATCCTCCATAGTAACCACCACCTCCAGGGAAAGATCCACGTGATTTATAGATAGAAGAGTCACAACAACAGGTACAAGTTATTACAGGTGAGAGGGTTCAGGCCTGTCAATAGGTTTTGGTGAATACTGCTGAGAGAGATTAGGCCATGCATCATATAGTGGCCTTGACAACTGAGAGAGACTAGGACCGACAACTTAGATAGACTATAGAGATGCAGTTGGATCAAGAGGTTAGACGACGTCAACAACTTGAGACCATGATAGTTGCAGCTCAAGGGCAGACAATGTCTGCTTGATTATATAGGGAGGCTATGACTGAGGTAGCCTACTACAAGATGCACTACCACAGGGATATCCCACAGGCTCTTAGACATGCAGATTATTCTCAAAGGAGTGGGGAACACTCGAGGGCTGAGGATTAGCTAGAGAGACAGGGTGGCGAGGGGAGTTGCCATTAGGGATAGCTTGCTTATACAAACACTTTTTTTATTATTGCACGATTCTTTACATAGATATACATTCATGGGATCCTTTTTGATAGCCTTGTGGATATTGTATTTTTGATTGATATGCATACACTAATTCAGATATTGTATGATGACAATCATTTTTTGATATATATGATACGAATTCGATGTGATGTGATGTGTTCTCTTTATTTCATGCTTATGAATGTATGGATGCAATTATTTTATTTATGCTTATGCAATATGTGATGGTAATATGTGATATGTCATGCAATGTAATGCAATGTAATGCAATGTAATGCAATGTAATGCAGTGGATGGATGTACTTCCTTTTCAATATCTTTTCATGATATGTTATGGGATGGATGATATGATATGTAGATGTTATGCTTACAAAAAATGATATGGATGCATTTCTTTTGTGTATTTTCTATGAATTTTTTCATGATATGATGATGTATGCATGTGGATGACGTAAAATGTATGTTTTATTATATGTTATGATAATGTGATGTATGTTTATGATATGTATGCAACGATTAAAGATGCCTAGAATAACAAATCTATATTATTTATCACAACTTAAATGTAAATGATGATGTAGGATGGATGTTTTATGATATGCTATGATTTGTGATGTATGCATGCTCATGATTTGTGGATGTATGATGGATTCATTCATGATGTTTTTGTTGACTGTCATTATACCAAGTTAGTGCAGAAATAAGATAGAAGAAACAAGATGATTGACCATTGATTTTGATTATTGTCTCAAAAGATCCAACAAATCTATGATCCATCGAGACTTTATTAGAGATGGTGATGAGAAATGCATGATGATGATGATGATGATTTTCTCATTTCTTGGGATTGGAATGTTCTGTCATTCCTTATTGTTTGATATAACACATAGATACGATGCATTAAGCTATTGATAACTAGGATGGAGTTGTATCTAGTGTAATGGAATTTGACCCTGCAAACAGATAGGATAGTTCTTGTTCACACCTTGACATATGAAAACCTTTTTGGAATGTAAGTTAGAAGCTTAGAATATATTGAGCCAAAGCATATGCAATAGTCAACAATGTACTCCAAACAACTTCCCTACACACAACTAAGCAAGTATACGCCAAAATTATTTTACAAGAGTATCCACAAGCATAGAAAACGAAAGATAATGGTCAATGCCCCATTTTTTTCTCTCTAAATCACTTTGATAGACATCATCGAGAGGTCCTTAGAATGGGTCATTAAAATAAATTGTAAGAAAAGATCAAAGAAAAATAGTCGGTGTTATCTATATCTCTTGCCAATATAATTTAGCTAAGGTGATTTCTAATGTTGATATCCATCGTAGGAAGGATACATCCCAGGATATGTTGATCAGATGGTTTGATGTAGGATGATGATGAGATTTATGATAAGCCATTGATACAAACTCCACTGACGCATTTACCTATGATTTAGACTTTAGATTTTGATAATTAGGTTCTCACTTTACTACTCGCTATACCTGCTTTCTATTTGTTTTGCCAAAGGTTGAAGGTGATGATTGATTTATTACAGACGAAGGTTTATTGTGGGTGAAAGCGAAATGGGATGGATCGTTATGGGTTTTTTGGAATATTTCAATGTTTTTGATATTTTGAAAATGTTTTGAGGTTTTTTTTTATCATTTTGAAAGTTTATGTGAATGCTTTTGTTTTTCGATTATTTGAGGTTGTTTAGTTTTTTTGAATGTTTTCCAATGTGTTTGTGCTTTTTTTATTTTTGGATGTTTTGAATTTTCATTTTTCAAATTTTTTTGGTATTTTATGAGATTTTGAATGTTTAGAGGTTTTTTGAGTTTCGACCAACAACCTAACCTAAAAGACCTATCCTAGGGGTCTTAGGGGCTGATCAAAGATAAGCCTTTCCTACGTTATACAAACAGAAACCACATATTTCGATTGACACAACTTATTGAAGATGAAGATGAATACTTGATGGATTGTCAATTTATTATGACAGACTCCTAAAGGAATGACCTAGGGTATCTCAAGGGTAGATCAATGATGGCCTTTCCTAGATTCAAGCTCAAAGAAAACATAGTTCGACAACAAGGTACTATTTCTGGGTTTTTGATGTTAGACCATTTTAGGGATTTTGATGTGATTTGGATGTTTTGGATTTTTGACTTTACCATTTTGCGAATGTTTTTGGATTTTAGTTGTACAGGATTTTGCAAATATTTTTGGATTTTTTATGATCATTTTACGAATATTTTTGGTATTTTTTTATTACAATTTTATGAATGTTTTTGAGATTTTTGATGACCTAAGAAGATATACAAGAACTCAATCTGATCCATAACGAATTTCCCCCATTGTTAAATGATAAACTACCTCGATATAGGCAACACAAATTGACCTTTGGAACATGCGAAGTAGTACTAAGGGGATACAATACAAGTCACAATATCAAGCTATGACATGGACAATAATGGGTGATGGATGGAATAGGATGAAGGATGTGATGCGATGAATGGAATGATAGGATAAAGAGCCTTAGATAGATGGAGGTACTTTATTTATGCAAGGCACCTGTTTGCTAGGTTTTCACCAAGGTACTTGCCCAAAGTGCCACTGAAGTGGTTTTCACTAGAGGACGATTGTTTTTCTTTACTATTTTTCAATCCTTTTGATCAATTTTTGGATTTTGATCATTTTTTGAATTTTTTGGTATTTTCATATTTACACCCTTCAAGACTAGGCATAAGACTTTTTAAGTTACAAGTTGTTAGTTGGTTCCTGCAAGGGTTCACCTTCAGGTGTTGAAAATTGATATGCTCCTGATCCATAGCTTGTTGGGATGACAAAGGGACCCAACCAGTTAGGCTCAAACTTTCCTTTACTTTCCTAATCTAGAAGGTTCTTCTGATTCTACTTTAGGAGAAGATCTCCTACCTATAAATACCGACATTTGATATTCTTGTTGTAGCTCTATTTCAGTCACTTTTGATATACTTGCAAGTGATTAAGGGCGTTGGTGCAGGAGCACCTAGGCCAAACCCAAACTTAGGTTGCATAATTTTGGCTTGTACCTGATCTTGGCCAAATCAGGATGTTAGTAAGTATGATTTGGACCTTAGAAGGTCTAGAGTAGGTGTGCTTAGTTAATCATTTGAGTAAATAGCATCCTAGCTTAGTCATGTTTTTTAAATTTTTGGCTTTAAGTAGTTTTGGACAGTCTAGGTTGGTTCCAATGTTTTAAGTGGGTCTTAACCACATCTAAAATTGTGGAAAATGCCAAGGAACGGTTAAGGGAAGTGTTAGTTGCTCGAGGTATGGGTGTTGGAAGTCCTATGTTTTAGGACCATGACACAATCAAAGCATATTGACAGTTGCAAACTACGGGTGTGAGGTTGCATGGCAAAATTTATGTAAATTGCATGCAAATCAGTAAGGGGAATCCCTTGAAATTAGGGAATACTGGAGTAACTTCCCTGGGAAAGATGTTGTTGGCATCAAAAATAGATTGAAGGACTCATAGAAGACAGTGAGTGATATTTTGTAATCAATTTTGTTGTGAAATAGTTCAGAGACAGTGTGCAGTTTTCAGTGTGTATACCCGCGTGCTAGAGAAACAGTGACTTGAATGGCTTTGTTTATACAGTTTACTTACTGTTCTTAGGTTCTTGATATATTTTGAAGTGAATTTCAGTTTGTAGATAGGAGCTAAGATTAGAATCAGTATTTTGCATTCATAGTTTAGAAGTGTAAGGAGATTTTCTGAAAACTCTATGTGTTTTGCAACAGAGTTACCTTTGGCGTTGATTGAATAGATTTAGAACAATATTTATGTTATCAGGGTAGATTAGGTTCATTTTCTTTTGTGCATTCGAGTTGAGAGAAATAGAGTTAGTCATTTGAATCTTTAGATCAGCATTCAAAGGGTTTATAAACACAGTTTTGAATAACCAGTCAAAACATGGCTTCCCCATGAAATCTGCCCGTGGTTTCTTCTTGAGATTCATGGAAATGAATGGGGAGCCATGTGTCTGTAAATATCTAATGATAGGAATCCTTGAGAGCCTAGCAAAAGCTGGAAATACCAAACCCTAGGCGAGTGAGAGCTACCCGGTTGGGTGTTTGGTAGAGAAAAGACAAGAGTAAAGGCAGAGGAATAGAGGACAGTACGGAATCCGTACAGTACCAGGTGAGGTGAGGTGAGATTTACATGCTCCATAAGTTTGAGGCTTCACTCAATGCATTGGAGTTAAATATGATTCACAAACCAGAGAAACCCTAGTTTCTAGGGAAATTAGGCCTCCTCTCCAAAGGTGTGGGAACCACCTGTACGGACTAGCTGGCAGCCAGAGACCGGTTGGAAGATTTAAAACCATGAAAAGGGTGTCTGAATGTGTTCTTTGTTTTCCAGGTTGGGTGGAGAATATAAGCAGAAAAAGCAGATTAGTGACTGGTAAGGGCTACAAGCATTAGCCTCTCCAAAAGAAAAATTCATGAAATCGGATAGGATGGGGAGTGGACACCAAGGAGAATGGACCAGTTGGGTTGCAAGAAGCATGGAGACAGCATCCTCAAATCC
Source organism: Sequoia sempervirens (assembly GCA_007258455.2). Taxonomy (NCBI): domain Eukaryota; kingdom Viridiplantae; phylum Streptophyta; class Pinopsida; order Cupressales; family Cupressaceae; genus Sequoia; species Sequoia sempervirens. The sequence continues at coordinate 1,074,348,594 of VDFB02281492.1, read as the reverse complement.
TCTACCAGAAGAACAAACACATTGGGTGATGTTAGCATCTAGAACTTTCTAGGTGCAAAAGGAGACAACAATTTCAAAGAAGGTGTTGAACCCTCCATAGTTAAAGCACAAGTGAAAACTCTTGGAACAGAGTTGTAGTAGGTTCAGTTGGAGAACCAAGTGAGGATAGAGCCTAGGAGATTGCTAGGTTCATGGTGAAGGCAGAGTAGTGTTTTCTTGAAGATAGGTGCAAGCAAACTTTGGAGGATTAAAGATTACACCAGGCGTCAAGACAACACTCATCCAAGAATTCTAACTCATTCAGTCGAGATACTTTGTACTCTTCATCGGTGATCAGGTTTTGTAGTGACACTCACAATGATGGGAGCTCAACCTTAATAGAAAAAATGGATTCTAATCCAAAGACCAAGGAGAAATGGGTTGCACCTATCGGTGTGCGGATACTAGTTCAATAGGCCCAAAGACCGGGATTTAGCTATAGATGTTAGTCATGGCTGGCTTCATTGACCGTTTTCTTCAAGATTTTTAGAATGGTTTTGTTTGTAGCCTTAGCTTGACCATTTCCCTATGGGTAATATGAGGTAGAGAATCAGTGTTGGATGTTGAATTTTTGACATAACTCTTTCACATCCTGATTCTTCAAGGGTGTTTCGTTGTCTGAGATAAGGGTTTGTGGAACACTATAATGGAAGATTAGGTAATTCAGTATGAACTTAGCAATTTTCTTCCCCATTATGTAGGTCATAGGAATGGCTTTAAACAACTTGGTAAAATACTTAGTAGTTGTTATGATAAATTTGTGGCCATTGGATGAGGTTGGAGTGATATTTCCTATGAGATCAAGCCCCCACTGCGAGAAAGGCCAAGGTATGATCATTGGTTGCAACTCCTAAGCTAGAACATGAATCATATCTTCATAATGTTGACACTGGACACACTTCTACACATATTGATGAGCTTCTCTTTCCATGGTTGGCTAGTAGTACCCCGTTCTCAATAGTTTCTTAGCTAACATCATACCCGCTAGAATGGGAACCACATATGCAATCGTTTACTTCTATTAAAGTAGTCAAGGCTTCCTCTTGGTTAAGAAATAGTAGTAATGTCCCTTTGATGCTTCAACGGTAAAGGGTATCTCCTAGGATCACTAATTGGGATTCCTTTTTAACAAAGATCTCTCTAAGGTTTGAGGTGATATCAGATGGGAGGGTTCCTCTGCTTAGGTAGGTAAAGATATCATGGTACGATGGGGATCCAGGACCAACAATGACACAAAAAAAATCAGATTATGGGATTTCAAAATTTGGTATGAGAAGTTGTTCGGCCAAGAATTCACATCAATGTAGGACATTGTTCGACATGTCTAACAGTGACTCGATTGTTGCCATAGCATCTGTTACTCTGTTGTTCATGTGAGGAATCTACTCAAAAATTATATCTATGAAAAGGTCATTGAGACTCTCTACAATCTTCTTGTAAGGAGTAAGCTTGTCATCCTTAGTTTGGTAGTCATCATTGACTTGGTTGATAACCAGTTGTGAGTCTCCATAGACTTTTATTTCTTGTATCTTCCATTGAACTGCTACCCTTAGACTTGTGATTAGGGTTTTGTACTCAACAATGTTAGTGCATGAAAATGATAGCTTGTATGACTTCGGGATGCAATCGCCTTGAGGGGTGATGAAGATAAAGCCTTCTCCTTATCCATGTTGGGTCAACAATCCATCAAAGTACATTTTCCACTAATTTGTGAGATGGACAAGGAACATCGATTCATTGAGGAATTTAGATATCAATGGGTTCTCTGCATAGATAGGTTCCTCTGCTAATTGGTTTGCAATCACTTGTCCTTTTATTTCCTTTTACTCCACTACTCTATGTAAAATTCTATTAAGATCATTACCCATTTGGTCATTCACCCTATGAGAATTTCTTTGGACAACATGTATTTCAATGGATCAATCTTTGCAATGAGTTTGATTTGATGTGACAACATGTAATGTCTAAATTTTTGTGAAGAAAAAACCAATGCTAAGTAGGCTTTCTCTATGGATGAATAGTTCATTTCATAGCCCACTAAGGTCCTGCTAATGTAATAGATAGCCCTTTCCTTTCCATTTTCATCATGTTGTGCTAGAAGAGCACCTAGTGTTGCTGATGTTGCAGAGATATATAAGATTAGTGGTTTGTTCAGTATTGGTGGCATGAGTACTGGAGGTGTGAATAGATAGTCCTTCATATGCTAGAAAGCTTTGTCACACTTCTCATCCCACTTGTAAGTTATTCCTTTATGGAGAAGATGCAAGATAGGATAGATTTTGTCTAATAGTTACGCTATGAACCTTCTGATGGATTGCAATTTTCCTTGTAACCCTCTCATCTTCTTTAGTGTTTGTGGTGGTTCCATGTCTAGGATGGATTTTACCTTTTTTGGGTCAATTTCTATTTCTCTTTGTGAGATGATACAACTAAGAATTTTTTCTGATGTTTTCCAAAGAAACACTTTTAGGGTTTAGTCGTACCTTGTACTCTTCAAGCCTATCAAAGATGGGTCCTAAGACTTGCATGTGCTCACTCCTTTTCTTTGATTTTCCAAAATATCATCCATATAATCTTCAACTATTTTTTGGATCATGTCATGAAAGATGAGGGTCATTTCTCTTTGATAGGTTGCTCCTACATTCTTTAGCCCAAATAGCATCACATTCTAGCAATATGTCCCCCATGGACAAGTGAATGCAATTTTGTGTCGATCCTCCTTGGTGATCATGATTTGATTATAGTCTGAAAAACCATCCATGAGTGATATAATTCCATGCCCAACTGCTAAGTCTACTATGATGTCAATGTTAGTAAGAGGGAAATCATCCTCCGAGCATGCTTTGTTCAAGTCTTTGAAATCAATGCATATTCTGATGCCCCCAATGGATTTTGAGACTGGTACTAGGCTTGAAACCCACTCAGGATAATCTATTGGTTGGATGAATCCAATGTCGAGAATCTTTTGTAACTCAAGTTTGACCAATAGTTTTATCTGAGTGTACATCTTCCATAACTTTTGCTTTACCGGTTTGGCTTTGGAGTAGATTGCTAGATGATGCACAACTACTTCTGGATCAAGGCCTGGTATATCTATGTATGACCATGCAAAGTTAGCTATGCGCTCTTTCAGTAATGCTTCCAGGTCCTGCTATTCTTCATCCAACAAAGATTCAACATAGAAAGTGATTTTGGGTGCTTCTTATGTTGGCACATTGACTGGAGTGGCCTTTTTTGCTAAGACTGCTGATTTCTCTAGATGTATTGTACTAAGGGGGAGATTGAATCCATCATCCTTGGGTGCCTCAGAGAGGTTTTCACTCGAAGATCTGCATGTTAGTTGCATTTCATCAATTTTGAGATTGAAGGACTCAATCATCTCCCCATAGTATGCTCCTCTGTCTATTTCTATGTCAAAACATGCTTTTTGGTCTTCCCATGGTAAGTTGTCATAGAGTCCCATGAATTCAAAGATTACTTCATTTTTTTTTAATAAATCTAGAATTGGTGGTCCTTGTTGTTCCAAATTAATGAGTTGTGGGTATACTAGGCGTATTTCATTTGGTCGGTTGCTCGGAGTGAAGGTTGATGTACATATCATGAAGAGGGATTTATTCTCAAATATTTCAGTAACATCAAGGGAAAAGTCATAGATCTAAGTTTGTATCACGCGATGTAGGTAACCAAGAGGAAGCCTCAACTCGTTTAGCGAAAGTACCTTTTCCAATAAGGGTGACCTTTCTAGTAGTACAACCTAGGCCAATATTCTTTGGACATTTCTCAGGAATGATGGGTTCTAGAAAACCATTATCATTTTGTCCTAATTTCTCATTCTTGTTATAGCCACATCTGTTCATTAGCTGCAAGCCTTTATTGTCGTCTTTCATGGGAAGAATAGGAACAAGTCTTCCCTCTTGATATAGCAATTTAGAAATATCTTCCTCATTAACATCTTCTTTGTTCAAGTCCCCCCATTTGGTGAAGTTAGTAGCTACCATTTTAATAGTTTCAGAGATATTGTTGTTAGGTGTAGATTTTCCATGAGAGTTGAGAGAAAGAGGTAACTCTCCCAATACAACAGTATCCTTTGTTAGCTGGTAGTTTCCACAACCATCATCTTGGATCACTGCCTTGATATCAGGTATGTTTTGCACAATGAGTGCCTTCGTTTCAGACATAGATGAAAGGGTTGATGGGTCAACAAATGAGGTAGAAGGTGTAGGCCCTTCGTCATTCTTAGGTATTTGGGGGATTTTATAGAGCTTGGCCTAAGGATTTTTGTAGTAGTAAAAAGGCTCGAGATCTCCATGGTTAGTAACTTCTCTACCCTAGAAAGTAAATTTGACACATTAATGGTAGGTTGAAGCTACAGCTTTTAAGGCATGGATCTAGGGTCGACCAAGCAATATGTTATAGGGAAGATTCGGGTCTAATACTTGGCATGTAGTTTCTACAATGAGGGGGCCTACTTGGATGGGTAGTGCAATGATGCTTTGTGATACCCACTCTTGATCATCATATGCTCTGATGGTGGTACTCTTTGCTTTCTCAATAATATCCTCTGAATAGCCCAAGTGCTTGATCAACTGAAAGGTACAGATGTTTAGACCAAAACCTCCATCTATTAAAACTCTTTTAACCTTGTTCTTATGAATGATAACATCAAGGTGTAAAGCATGGTTATGAGATGGTTGTGACAATAAGTCTTGTTCTAAGAAGGTGAGAAGGTGATTAACGATATGGCCTACCATAGCCTGAAATTGATCTATATCAATATCCTCGGGAATGGATGACTCTGATAAAGCTTTCTCTAGAATTTCCCTATGTGCGGGTGATAGCCTTAATAGTTCTAAGATAAAAATATTTGTGGGGGTCTTTTTAAGTTGCTTTAAGAGATTGTACTTTCTAGTGCTTTTCATTGGCTAAGTAGGCTGTACGCTAGATTGGGATGGGAATCCTTGGATGGTAATTTTTCCACGTCTTGTGGTGACTCCACACTCCACACTATTCCCTTTGATGGTGAGAATGGTGATAACGCTATCACAAGAAGTGACCAAATTTGAATAGGTATGCTACACATTTGCATAATCCTTAGCTTTTCCATTATTGTTTCCTTTGCTATGATCTGACATAGGGTTCTTGTATAACTTAAGATCTTGATTACTAGCTGGTACCTCAACAAATATGGTGTCATTCTCTACATGAGGTCTTGGATAATATTTTTGAGCCTCATGCAGTTTTCCATTTTGTGTCCTTTGCTCTTGTGAATGTCATAAAGGTCGTTCTCGTTGTACCAGGATGATTTCTCTTGTGGTTCTTGGTAGTTTTCAAATTTGGGAAACATTATCAGGTTTAAATCTACCAATTTCTTCATAATTGTCTTGATAGGTTCTGATAACTATGTGTACTTGCATTTAGGATAGTTATTCTTGTTATGGGTTCACCTTTGTTGTGATTCGATGTTTTTGATCTTATTCTTTTGAGGGGGTGTTGTTTGTTGCATAGTTTGTTGAATGTTAGCAAGGTGTTTTTTGTTTGGTATAGGAGCACTTAGGACCATCTTGGCATCTACCACACCATCATTTTTTATGTTCTTGTTCTTAGCCCAAACACGCGGCTTGTCGTTTGAACTAGTTGATGGTTGGTTATCTTTGTAAGCTCGGGTATTCCCTTGTGATATTAGAGTTCTCTTAATGTTAAGGGCTCTAGGGACAAGCTCATCATAATATGTGATGCACTGCATTTTCAAGTGGAAGGATAGATCTGGATCTAGGTTTACTATGAGGATACCCACTTGTTGTTCATTGGGAAGAGGCCATTTTCTCTTACTAGCTCTTTCTCTCCATCGTTGTAAGAAATTAGCAAAAGTTTCTCCTTTTTTTTTTATAATGTACAACTCTTCTAGGATTACGTCCATGTAAAGGTTAAAGCAGAAGTGATCGATGATTTTTTTAGTAATTTCTTAAAAAAAATTGATACCGGGAGGTAGTTGAGAAAACCAATCCATAGCAGGACCTGTTAGACTTCAGGGGAAGAGGTGCATTAAATAAGAATCATTGTAAGAAACCTCCATACACATAACATTAAATTCTTTGGCATGGTCCATAAGACTTCCTCTCCCTTTGTATTTATCAAACTTGGGGATTTCAAAGTCAGGAGGGAACAACACCATTGTGATGTTTTGATTGAATGGATAGGGATATAGGTTCTCTATGTGGGGCTTCTTTGTCTTGCCCATCCCAAGGTCCTGCATTTCTTGTAATAATGCCTTAAGTTGTGATGCTAGATCATCTTGCAAGTTTGATGGAGGAACATATGGTGAGATTTTGGATGAGTTTTGATATGATAAGGTGTTGTATGGGGTGTATGGTAGTGTGAGATTCTATGAAGGTGATTGGGGTATTGATGTATATGTTCCTAATGCATTTTTTTTATGATGTTCTATTGAGGGTTATAATTGGAACTTTGTTGTTGTTGGGCATACTGTTGAGATAGTAAGGCTTGTTGTTGGGCCTACTATTTTTGTTGTGCTACTAAGGCTACTTGATGGGCTTGATGTTGTTGTTGTGATAAGGTTGCTTGGTTTGTTTGATGTTGTTGTTCTACTAAGGTTTCTTGTTGTGCTACTAAGGTTGCTTGATGTTGTTGTTGTTGTTGTGCTGCTAGGGTTGCTTCTTCTTCTTGTTGTCATTGTGCTACTAGGGATGCTTGCTATTATTGTTGTTGTGCTGCTAGGGCTACTTCTCGTTGTTCTTGTTGTTGGATGGCTTGTTGATAGGCTTGTTGTGCTTTATGTAAGGCTAAGGCATGCACGTGTAATGTAGGATCAGGTGGTTGTTGAGACATTTGTGATAGGTTTTGAGTGGTAATGTTTTGAGTGGGTGGTGGATTGGTGATGAGAGGTTGGGGTTTCCCTTGGTTCAAAATTCCTTGTAAGATAGTGGATTGAGGTGGAGGAATGTAAGTTTTAGGTCCCATTTGATTTTGCATAGTAAAGGGGACTGTGGGGGAAAGATGAGGATGGTGCCATTAGATTATGCAATGGGAATGACACACTAGGACCTTGAGTCCATTGATTAAAATTTTTGTCCCATCTCTTGAGGATTCCCTTGTGTTAGAGATGTAGACAAGGTATTACCCAGATTGATGGGATTTGTTACCAAGGGATTGTTTGGATGTGGGTTAATGATGGTGATGCAGGAGCATCCGTAGTTGACCAACAATCTTGCATCAACCAAAAAAGGAGTGATTTAAAATTTGATTTTATTTAATTTTAATAATGTTTTTGTGAGAAATAAATCTGATATTAAGGCCAAAATATGGAATTAAAATAATTGTCCTTATTTTATTATTGCAAAAATTGTGGTGTTGGAGATAGTTTAGGAGGAAAATTTTGTTTTTTTTAAAGTTCAAAAGGAAAAAAGACATTTTGGGCATGGATTTTTTGGGAAAATACAAGTGGGGACAACTCATTAAAGCCCCTTAACTTAGCATGGAATATTTGGACTCTCAAGTTGTGTAACTTCTGATTTTTTCTAAGTTTGGCTCCTAGTTGTGAGGAGGTGGTTGCTTTTCTTAGACTAAGCTTTTGTGGGGGTGTTTTGGAGCTTGTAAATTCATATTTAATATTTTATATCTTTATTTTGGAGAGTTTTTCCAAGTTGGAGGTGTTACATTTCTTGGGAGTTACATTTTGGGTGAAAAGGGAAAAGAGGAAGACAAGATAGAGGGGAGGGGATTCATTGTTGCAGGCTAGAATGGGGAGTGGAAGGAGAAATGCATAGATTTTATTTGAGGGATATTGGAAGCCATTTTTTTGTAGGTATGATGGTTTGAAGACATGAATTTTAGGTTATGATATCATTGTGCAAGACAAGAACATGTGTAGGTTGAAGATTGCCACTACAGGTTGTGGGTTGAGTTTGTATGTGAAGGGAAAGAGTTGTTTTTGATGTAATTTGTTAAATTTTTTTCATAGATCAGTTTGAGACTCATTTATATTGATGTTCATCAGTCCATGAGACTGATTTATTTGTTGTAATCATGTTTCAAAGGGATTTGTATGCATTTCTAAAAGTTTGAAAAATTATGCTGAAGAAGTTGAATATAAAAGCTATAATCTTGTTGTTGAATTTTGCACATTAGTTATTATTTTTGTTGAATGTTTTTATAAGAGGGTTTGTGTGAAAAAATCCATCTTGCATCAGTGGTTTTAGAGAATGTTTATTTCCCTCTTACATTATTGGTATCAGAACAAGAGTTCTTGAGTGTGCAAGTAGAGCGCCGAATGTGAGGTATTTTACACCAGGACATGTGGTGTGTGTGTGATTTGTGTGTAGAAAGATCATCGGACGTGAGGCAGTCGATACATGAGAGGATGGGATGGGTCATGAGGATGCCCATAAGAATTTTATTCTAGGAACAATATTGGGAAGAAGTAGAAAATAGGAAGTATCATGAAGAATTTGAAAACCTCAAGGCCGAAATAGATGTATTGAAAAAGATGGTTAAGGACATGAGAGCACGAGATGAGAGATACGAGAAGAAGAATGTTTTCATAAAAGAGGACAGCGAGGAGAAGACTAGAAAGAAAGAGTGTTGCAGGCCTTTGGTAGGGGTTGAATGTAAGGAAGAATATGTGGGGGTAGTCCACAGAAATGGAGAAGATAATGAGGTGCAAGTTTCAGCGATAACATGTGAATGGAGTGCATTATGTGAAGTGGATGAAGAAGGTTTGCAATAAAAAATTATGAACATGGATGGTCCTAAGTTTGATGAGCAAGTTGGTGAGGAAGAGGAAGATATCTTGTTGAAAGAAAATATGGAAAGAATCAACAAGTTTTTGGAAGGACAAATAATGGATAAATATTAAGAGGATTTTACAAAACTTGTCATTGGAGGTGAGAAGATGGATGTTGCAGCAAATAAAGAGGAAAAAGATGTTGAGGCAGCAAACAAGAATGAGGTAAATTTTCCTTTTGAATTTAGTTTTAATGATTCTATACCTTCTTTGGTGAGTGTAGAAAAGGATGTCAAGAAAGAAGAGAGTGTGTAGATGCAAAATTCTAATTTCCATGGAGTAGAAATTGCAGATTTGTATAAATATACAATAGATTTTGATTATTGTTTGGATAATACATATTTGGATATAGAATTTGTAGAGGATGTTGCAGGTAAAACTTGGTGGAGGTGGTTGGTTTTTGGTGGGTTGAATCCCACAAGAAAAAAGAGGAGAATGTATGGTATTAGGAGGAGGATGGTTCATGGTGGATATGATTCCACGAGAGGAGAAAAGAATGAAGTGCATATTTGTTGGAGGAGCATGAATCTTGTTTCAAAAAGATGCTGGAAAAAGAGGAAAAAGAAAATATTTTTGGTGCACATGTTTCAGTGATGGAGTTTGTTGAGGATTACTTGCAATCCAAAAGGGTGGTAATTTTGTGAATCCCTATTCACAAAATTTTTCCTACCCCGGGTGTCTGATGCAGGAGCATCCGTAGTTGACCAACAATCTTGCAACAACCAAAAAGAGGAGTGATTTAAATTTTGATTTTTTTTAATTTTAAAAATTTTTTTGTGAGAAATAAATGTGATATTAAGGACAAAATATGAAATTAAAATAATTGGCCTTATTATTGCAAAAATTGTGGTGTTGGAGATAGATTAGGAGGAAAATTTTTATTTTTTTTGAAGTTCAAAAGGAAAAAAGACATTTTGGGCATGGATGTTTTGGGGAAATACAAGTGGGGACAACTCATTATAGTCCCTTAACTTTAGCATGGAATATTTGGATGTCCAAGTTATGTAACTTCTGATTTTTGCTAAGTCTGACTCCTATTTGTGAGGAGGTGGTTGCTTTTCTTGGACTAATCTTTTGTGGGGGTGTTTTGGAGTTTGTAAATTCATATTTTATATTTTATATCTTTATTTTGGAGATTTTTTCTAGGTTGGATGCATTACATTTCTTGGGAGTTACATTTTGGGTGAAAAGGGCAAAGAGGAAGACATGATAGAGGGGAGGGGATTCATTGTTGCAAGTCAGAATGGGGAGTGCAAGGAGAAATGCATAGATTTTTCTCTAAGGGCTATTGGAAGCCATTTTTTTGTAGGTATGATGGTTTGAATACATCAATTTGAGGTTATGATATCATTGTGCAAGACAGGAACAACTATAGGTTGAAGATTTCCACTACAGGTTGTGGGTTGAGTTTGTATGTGAAGGGAAAGAGTTGTTTTTGATGTAATTTGTTAATTTTTTGTCATAGATCAGTTTGAGACTCATTGATATTGATGTTCATCAGTCCATGAGACTGATTTATTTGGTGTAATCAGCTTTCAGAAGGGCTTTGTATGCATTTCTAAAAGTTTGAAATACTATGCTGAAGAAGTTGAATATAAAAGCTATAATCTTGTTGTTGATTTTTGCACATTAGTTATTATTTTTGTTGAATGTTTTTATGAGAGGGTTTGTGTGAAAAAATCCATCCTACATTAGTGGTTTTAGAGAATATCGGTTTCCCTCTTACATTAGATGGACAAGATATATGGTTTTTTCAAAATCAATGGTATGGATGAACCAATTGGAGGGTAGGATATAGATGTCCCTTCTTGTATTAAGGGTTGGCTTTGTGTGAGGGTATTTCCTTTCCCTTTTGGATCTACTTGTGAAAATTGGTCCATACTACTTTGAATAATGTTGGGCACACTTGTGGTACTTGTGGGGATGGATGAAGAGGGATTGTGTCCTCAAAATGTTGAATTTTTTATGGAATAATGAAGTGTAAGTGGTTTATATGGTTGTTTGGGATCTTCAAGAACGAGAGGAGCACCAAATGTAGGTGTCCAAGTGGCCGTGTGGGATGGAGGGTTGGTTTCAAGGGTACCCACAAGTGTGTTGCTTTTAAATAGAAGAGTATGGCCAAAGTCTTTAGCAAGACTAGTTGCAAGGATAGGTGTTGATGTTTGATTTAGACCTAGGGATGGAGTTGTGAAGCCTTGTGTCAGATTTTGTGCAAAAAATGATGGGGAGATAGGAGCTACACTTCCCAAGGCTTGATGTTCCATGATTTCCTCCCTAGTAAGTTCAAATGGATTGTTCGTGATATCTTCTATCTCATATGGCCCTGATGGAGATGAAGGTTGTTGTGATGGAGTAACATGACTTCTTGGATCAAATTCTAAAGGATTTGGATCACTTGAGGTAAATGTGACTTTGGTTTTCTCCATGATTCTCTTGTGTTGTGATCTCATTTTTACCATAAATTTTGGGTCATCTATATGAGAGATGTGTTGTGATTTGTAATGTTTGAACTCTCTAGTTGACTCAAATCTAGGTAAAAGAGATGCTCTAAGTCTTTTTGGAACAATGATGATAATGGGTGCTGAAAAGATGGGTGATGTGGGGACTGATCTTTGGAAACATTTTGGGACAACACTTTTTACTTAAGTTTGAAGTTTTGATGTTTGGATAAAGGATGTTGATGAACTTGGAAATATTTAGGGAAGACTCGTGACCTTCAAGATGAACTAGTTCAAAGATGATAACTAACTTACCTAAATGCTTGGAAAAGGATTCATTTCACATACAAAGTAGCTAAGTTAGCGGTTGGTTTGATAAATGTTTTAAGTCCAAAAGTGTTGGTGTATTTGAAATTTTTGCAAAGTTTGATGAGGTGAAGGATGAATTTTGATGAAGGGGTCGAGGAAATGTTTGACCCAATATTGACCTAAAGTGAACCTTTATTTGATAAGACCAAGGTAGTGAGAAACCTGCTAGACCTCTAAAGTGTTCAAATCCTAAAGACCCAATGTTTTAGAGAAGTTCAAAGTTGTGAAAAAGACCAAGGTTCTGACTATAAAAGAAGGAATAAAAGTCTGGATTGTTCCTTGAAGCACATTTGTAGAAGTTGTATACCAACCTAGTTTTGGTTTTGTGAAGGACTAAAAGGTATTTCTTGAGAGATTTTTGACTAAGATGCCTAAGTTTAAAATGACGACCTGTAGACCTTCTTTTGGGGATTTTGAATTTGCATGGGATCATTTGGATAAGTCTAAGTTCATGAAAGTGGAGGAAGATATTTATTGCCACACGGGTGGTGGTAATATGGGCCTTCTAGCCTCAATATCAACTTGTTCCTCTTCTTCATCTATGATGTAGGTTGTATTTCTCCACTGGGCGGGTGTTTCCTTGGTTTCAAAAGTGAAGCTTCTCAAACTGCTAATTATATCAGTTTGTTCTCTATTAATGAGTTCAAAGTTTGGTTGAATGATAGCACCTTCAAGATTAGGTTGTTCAATGAGAGAAATCGGTTCTCCAAATAGTCATGTGGGGTTCAATTTGTGTTAATTTATCTTGCTTAAGTGAGTATCTTTTACCACAAACACTTGTCTTGATTATGATTTCAAACTAGATGTCTTTGTCAAAAATATCATAGATTTCACAATGTCCATTTTGTGAAAAGGATGAAGTTCAAGCCATAGTTTCCTATGTTAACTTTGGAAAATATGGATTGAGATATAATTCAAGATATTTAGAAATCTCTAACGATAGAAATCCTTAGGAAAAGCATTAATATCAAGGCTATTTCAAAAGGTATCCATATTTAGACCAAAGGGTTTGAAATTTTGAGGAAGATTGTGAATGTTTGTTTGTAATGTTTTGGAACCAAGCAAAGTATTAAACTGACTTTCAAGTATTTACAATCCTAGGTTGAAATGGCAATACTTGTTGAGTCCCCGCTCATATTTCTCCAAACACTAAGAAAATGCAAACAGTTAGAGATTTGGTGACACTGGCTCCCCTCCACGACACACACTTCTCAGGACCACCAAATCTCAAAATGTTGAAGATCCTAAGATCCTAAGGATTTTTCTATTTCAACAATGAATAGTAAAAATGTGGGTTAGCTTCAAAATGACCGTTCTTGCACCAACAAGCATTAAGGATTTTTGGTAACTAAACAATTTGGTTCTTAGTAACAAATTGAGAACACCCAGCCATATACACACCCGCTTTGCCACTTAAGGCTCTTACTAGCATTCCTTTTCCACTTAAGGCATGGTACTAGGTGCAATATGTTATACAGTCTAGGATAGAAGGTACTTTCTCATGATTTCCCAACCTTTAATATAGCCCACAGATAAACGTGCTTGCAAGGACTTGCCTATGAGTTTCCTGTTGCGGGGTGTGTCTCATAGTAAGTCCTCTCTTAAGGGTGATACAAAGCATAAAGGTTTACTTAAGTATTTCTCTTCACCCAAGATCGCATGGAGTGCAAGGGGATTGGATATGTACTATAAGTGCACACAAACAATGAAGTACACTTGGAGTGTTTCTCTTCACCCAAGATCGCACAAAGTGCAAAGGGATTGGATGTGCACTATAAGTGTGTCACAGAAAAGAAAGAACTCATTCATTTTAACCTCTAAAGCTAAGATGAATTCATTTTATGCACCAAACAAAATGTTAAGTTGCCTTGTTCAATTTTAAAACCCAAAAGACAATGATGAAATGAGGGTTCAATTTTAGTCTCGTTTGAGTGTTCGTTTTAAACCAAAATGAAAATTAGTGATGTCCTATAGTATAAAATAAAAAGAATAATAAATTGGGTTATAATTGCCCCAAAAGCATCAAACGATTGTTACAATTATAAGACTCAAAAGATGAGAATGCTCCTTCACTTCACCTTGTATCATCCAACCTGCAAAACCCTTTTAGTCTAAAAACCATAACAACGTTAGAAGCATTTTAGTAATCTAATAAAGCAAAAAATTAAAACACATGTTGAAAAACTATCATTAAACGAGAGTTGGGTGTCATTGTTTATGATAGCATCACTCTAGTGAATTTTGGCATCACTCTACAAAGAAAACAATGAGCATGATAGCGTCGCCATGTTGAGGTGCGTCGTCGTTTGTAAATCTTTCATACCTCTAAAAAGTATTAGCATCGCCATTTGTTTAATCAACATTGGGATATTAAATAGGTTTCATTGTTTCAGATTACGATAGTGTCGCCATATGGTGACGCCTAGCAAAGTGTGTCGCAGAAATGCTTTTGGGTTTCGTTTCCTACAAAAGTCAAAAAGAATAAAATTCAACATAGAAATTGATTAAATTTGATCAATTTTTCCATCCTTCTAGCACCAGAATGTGATTGGAAGGATTTACATCAACCGATTACGCTCGATCCATGAATAATCGAAGCATAATGAAGCCACTAATATCGAATCTCAACATGATCATTTAAATGAAAGTTAAACTAAACATTTATCAAAACTAAGTATTCTAAACTACAAAAGCATTTAAATGTCTACTCTAATCCATTTGAAAATTATCCCATTGTGGGAGTGGTGCCATGTTGATGTGGAATGGCGACCCTTTCCCAATTTCATGGATAAATGAGCTTGTTCCAGTCAGTTTTATTGAAGAAAACTGATTGAACAGTTGTGAGATGTAAATGTAAACATGATTTTAATCTAAATGAGCATGATGCAAGCTAATTAAACATTATTTTATGTTAAATGATAAAGATATACAAATGCTAAGCTAATCCTAAATGGATTTTAACCTAAAAGATCCAAACCCTAATTAATTAAACAAGCTAAAAGGATGAATTATGTGATCATGGAAGCCATTAATGGAAGCTTAAAACTAATTAATGCAACTAAAATGAGTTAAAATATGCTAAATAAATGATAAGTATGAGTGTGAGTGTGAGTGTGACTTCAACAGCATAAGTTTTCTCTAAAAGGTGGATCCCTATTCAATAGAGGCAAGATATATTTATAGAATAGGTAAAAAGAGATCAATGTATGAGATAAAAAAGATCAATCAATGGTCAAGGATGAAATAAAGAAGAGGCATGGATCATGGATTCTCATCAACGAGTGAGAATGCAAGATGAGATTTAATCAAGGGTTCACATTCCCTCAAACAAACACACTTTCAACTTGTTCAAAAGGTCATAAGTTAACTTGATCAAGAAGCTAAGTAAGTTTGTTGAGGAAAAGGAATATTCCCCTTTTTCAAATGAGTGAGGAGAGAGAATATTCTTTGGAATATTCTCATGGGTGAGGAAAAAGGATATTTAGTTAATTAAAGCTAAATTAAATTGTGAAAAATGGGAAGGAATATTCCATGGGAATATTCCTTTTGGAGGAATGTGCAAAGGAGGAATATTCCCTTGCAAGTGGGGGGAAGTAGATTTAATTGATAATTAAACAATATTAATTATACAATTAGGGGAATTAGAAGAATTAGATTATATTCATTAAATAAAATTATTTAATGAATGGGGGAAAGGTGGAATGGCATTTAATTAAATAACTTAGGGTTATTTAATTAAATAATAATATTTAGGGTATTAAATTAAATAGTTTGATTTATTTAATTTAATGAGACAAAATGTTAGCATGAAAAGGGGGTGAATTAACCTAATTTGATAAATCAGGTTAATAGGTGAAAATGATGTCATTAATTAATTAGCTAGGCTAATTTAATTAATTAAGTGAAAAGAGGATGGGTTTCAAGAGGAAATGATGTTAGTATACTTGATTCGAGTGTATGATATGATTCGAGACATTTTTCAGTGTCTACACCAACAATATGATAGGGTTCATTATCTCCTAAATAAACCAACCTAAAATCCCCTTAGACATAATCAAGAAAATAACTTGTATGGGGCATAAAATGAAATGAGGCCCTTGAATCTAAAGCCCATGAATCATAAACATTATCAAGGGAAAGAATCAAACATCATCTTTGGAATTATTACTTATCACATTTTCCTCCTTATTGCCTTCTTTTTTGTCTCCATCTTTATTCCTTCAAGACCAAAAATATTTCTTTAGATGACTTAGTTTCCCACACTACAAACAATCCTTCTTTCCTCTAGATTGAGACCTTTTGTATTTTGGCTTTCCTTGTGACTTTCCATGACCTCCAAAACCTTTATCATCTCTCCTTTGATCTTCCCTTTCTTTCTACATTCAAAACATTGCCTGATGTGGATGTTCCACTTGAGCTTTTTCTAAAAATTTCCTCTCTCAGAATTATAGAAACAACATCATAAAATTTTATATTGTTTGAACTAGAAACAAAGTTACTTGCTATCATTACCAAGCTATTCCATCTTTTAGGCAAAGAACATAAAATCAAGAGAGCTCTAGCTTCATCAAAATTTATATTTACAAAAGTTAGTTGACCGGTAACCTATTAAAATCATTTAAATGATTAGTAACTGATCCACCTTCTACCATTTTCATATTGAATAAACACTTCATAAGAAATACCTTATTCAAAGTTGAAGCTTTTCACATAACTTTTCCAATGTCTTCATTAACTCATCCATTGTCTTCTCTTTTGAAATATTGAATGTCATCGATGGGGCCAAGCACAACCAAATGCTTCCCAGTGCCTTTCTATCCAGAATATCCCATTCCTCATCAACCATTGTCACCAGTTTCTTTGCTTTCCCTTATAATGATTGCCATAAATATTTCTGATAGAGATATTCTCCCATCTGCATCTTCTATAACTGATAGTTCTACTCATTAAATTTATTTACCTTCAATTTCCCCTCGTCTACCATTACTCCCACTCAACCATGAGACTCTCACTCAACTTTGAGACCTTCCTGTAGAGAATTATCAAATGCAACCTGCTCTAATACCACTTGTTATGAATTGCAAGTAGAAACTACCAATTAAATGTAGATAAAAAAAATAATAGTGAGACAAAAAAAATTTACATGGATCACCTGATTCTTGGGCTACATCCACAAACTAGGGTCTAATTTATTAATAATTTCTAGCAAATAAATTTACAATAAACATGTAGCAATAGCTGCAACTTTCAGCAATCATTTAACCATGATATCCATTGCTTTGTTGATCACCTATGCACAGTGTTACGTGCACCCATCACTTAACCTGCATTTTACACAGTCATGAATCTATGACCTACACAACCTACTTTGTGCTCATTCACACACACTACAACATGAAAACCAAACATCCACGTACATGTTTGCATCCCTGCACACCTTGGTTGCTCACATTCTAATGCGTGACTATTGGAAATGTATGATAGTTTGAATCCTCATGTGCAACAAAAAGCTATTCAACTTTTGGGTATTATTTACAACCGTTTTAACTATACTTTAAATAAACTTTAGTAGAAATTTTTTTATTAAAATATTGGCCAATTTTTTCTTCGAGGATGTTGCCCCTGAGCCCCCAAGCCCCTGCTGGGGCGTTTCCCCTAGTCCCCCACCATGGGCTCTGCCTCGAGCCCTCGCCTAGGGATAATACCCCTTGGACCCTGCAAGAGGGGATCCACCCCATTGCATTCCCTCATTCATTGATTTTGGGGAAAAATGTGTCAACAAAAGTGGGTAAATTTAACTTTTGAGTCTAATCAAACTTCATATAACAAACTATACCTCCTAGGGTATAGTAAACTTATGAATCTATAAATGCATAGGATAATTAGTAATGATTAGAACCTCTAGAAATCTAAATTATTTTACCAAATTTTAATCATCATCATGTCATCACTAATTGCATCTATTTATCATTGATCACTTAATTAGTTAAGAACCATTTAATAATTTTCATTTATCATTTAACACCTAATTAATTAACAATCATTTATCATCAAATATCATTTAACATTTGATCATTGAATATACTATTTATTACTTATCGTCCATTTATCACATCACAAATCATTTATTAATTAATAATCCCCATTTATCTATTTAATTAAATGTGATCTAATTTCTATTTAATTTAAATAATTTCCATTTTCATCTCTTCAATCAACTCCATCATCACTAATCAGTTAACTTAGTATTCATTTAGAAACTCATTCTTCTCCCACAAGTTAACTATTTTACATTTTAGAAACTTCATCTTCATTCTTCAGTTAACTTGACCTGAAATTACAAACTTCATGTGCACATTTATCCATCATTTTAATTAAAAAATTGAATGTTATCGTTTCATTACTTGAATTGGAAAATTACTAATTTTAGTTGAGTTGAATCCATTAATTTTCTAGTTAAATCAAGTTCTAATCCTCATCCACTTCTCCTAGGTCTGCAAATTTGACCATTTTCTTCATCATTGGCATCCATCATACATCTAAGAAATTGCACTCTATCAAAATCTGGAATCAATCAATCATCAATCATGTTTAGTGTTATGCTATAGAGATCCTACATCCACACACCTTTGAGACAAAGCAACATCAACTTGTTTTGAGGTTTGTAGTGGATTTAATAAGTTAGAAATAATTTAATTTCAATGTGTTTGCATTTAATTTATTTTAATTTTTAGCTTATTATTTTCAATGCATACATTTTGGTGAACCCAACATGAACATGCAATATTTTAACTGATTTTGTTATCTATGAGAATGATTATTTTGTAAGTTAAATGAGTTTTGGAAAGAAAACAAGTTCCAAGGAATACATTTCATATTATGATGTGATTTCTAACATGTTTTTTGAGTTATAATGTCATGTTTTATGTGTTTCTAGAAGATTCATCATTTATTTATTTTTTAAGCAAAAGGCATTAAGCCGACTATTTATATTATATAATAGAAAGGATTACAACATAACATGGTTGTAGTTGATCCAAGAATTGGAAAAATATACCACTTACATTTCCACCCTATCTAGATACCACTAACGTGATATGACACTACCTAAAATGTTGTAAGAACAAAATGTCAACATCTTATATGGAAAAACAATAGACTTTTACTATTTTATATGATAGCACTTTGACATTTTCAAGATTAACATTCAAGAACAAAAAAATATTAAGTAGTTTATATATACTTTTCAAGAATTTCCTACTGAGAAGCTTCCTTCATTCCCTTCCTTTTGCATAGTTTGATTCAATGGCGGAGTTATTTTTGAATTTGTTGTTACATTCATATCTGGGAGGATTGATTGAGGAAGGTGCCTAATTTGTTGAACATTTTGAACCACTGGTGATGCTTACGACTCTGTTGTTTCCAACTCTCCTTGTTGTGGCATAATTGGAAGTCTAATAATAGCGGCTTGGTGACAATGATGTGTTATAAGAAATGAAAATGAATGATATTTGTTTTTGAAACTCCTTTCCATGTCATTACCTAGTTCAAAGTGATAATGGATCAACTTCATGTACAAGTATCTTGATGAGTTGAATTCAAGTGCCATTTTCATACTATTATATATGTTTCTGAAACTAACTTTGTGATGCAGATAGTGCCTAGGAAAGGCACCACCAATGTATGCTTCTCCCTGCTAGAAATCATATTTATGTATTCTTGTAAGTAGAGCATTTTCTTGTAAAAATACCTCTTGAATCACTACATTTTCAATTTTCTGCATGTCTTGGTAATTTGGATTTAAATCCATGATATTGGAAACAAAGATAGATACCAAGTTTGAAGGAAATATTATTCTCTAGGCTAACGGTTACAGTATCTCATCCCTGATTATAGTCTTCACACATTTGAAGACAGAGGAACAACCTGTTTTAAACACATGAGACAAGTGTTCTCTGTCTAAACCTTTAGAGAATGGTATTTCCCACTACTACACTGGAAATGGTGCCCTGTAATTTCTAGGAATGAATTCCATGGAGGAAAGTTGCTATATAACAGCCAAACACACCCAGAAATAACACCCTTCAATACCTCAGAACTTAGATATGAAAGCAAGGAGTAATAACACCCCTTGATACCTTTGATAACAAGGAACAACCACCTTCAAAATTTACATATGCTACAAAATTGCCTTTATCTGTTCTTTCTTTGCTAATGAGCCCATCACACACATGTATATAACACTTGGAAACATAATATAGCAACTTGGAAATAGGATATAGTAAAGCTCTGAATATAGCAAAACCCAGAATGCTACCACACTTGGGAAGAAGATATAGCAACTTGGAAACAAGATATAACAAAGGGGTATGTGTAGGATCATGATGGGCCAAAAAGTGGCAATATGTAAGTGATATGATGGCTCGTGTGATTGACAACATTTTTTTACCCAAAATTGAAGAAACGAAAAGGGTTTTTAAAGGATATTCCTAGCTTTCCACCAATATAAATTATGCTTTACTTTGAATTTAATAAATAATTATTGTTCATTTTCTATTTGAATTGTGACTAAAGTCCTAATAGATAGGCTGATTGAAAAACATGTATAACTTTCAAATGGTATCATATTTTTTGAATCCAAAAAATGTGTCACATTCTATGCTTTGCATACTATAGGATTAAAAAAAAAAAAATCATGAAGTTTTGACCAAGTTAAGGTTGTCAGACATACGAGTTTTTATATTTTCTAAAAGTTGTAATAAAAAATTCATAATTAATTATTTACTTGGAAAAAAATTACAAAAAAAATGCATCAAATCGGGACATGAGTCCTCTACTTATATCTAAAATACTATAAAAAAATATTATCATTTTATTTTGGTTAGGGTGGTTAGACAGACACCTACTTCTTATTTTTTCCCTAAAGTTTAAGTACTACTACATTGAAATTTCAAAATTTCACCAAATAGTTTTTTTTTTTAAAATAAACCTAGTAGTTTAGAAACTACATTCAATTTTCTACAAATTCTATTCTTACATATTTTTGAGATAATATAGATAAATTATTCAAATTTTTACGTCAAGTTTCCTAACTCTGATTTTTCTAAATTTTTCGCCATTTAAGGACCTATTTTTTCCATGATGATCCTGCACATACCCAAAGCCAAGAATATAGCAAAGCCTAGAATGTTACCAAATCTTTTGAAATTTTTGAATATTCAACAACTTACATTTGAAGAAGAGCACTGATTGCAACCTCTATAGAATAATTTGTTTGTAAATGATCCTTGTACCACCTTCATTTGGCACTGTTGTTGCTTTGATGTGATGCTTTGAATACCAACTATCCTCACACTACCTTATATCTTGGAGGCATTGTATGTATGTTTATATCTACTCCCTATTGATTTTCGCTCCACACTATTCCTTAATACTGTCACAATTATACCATTTTACCAAATTTGCAGAGTGACTTAAATGAATACATCGATAGTTGTAATATAGATGTGGAATTCATAATCAAGATTTAACAAAATGCATTGTTTCCTAGAAGTCCACCACATGCTTGATTAGCCTTAACTTTTTCCTTTTACATGCTTGAGATCTACTTAACTTTAATGATGTAATAAGCAACCTCAGTTCCCTTCATACTCTTACCTAGAAAACATTACACCTGTTAGTCGAAAACATGATACACCTTTACAACGTATCTCATATATTACAATGTTATCTGCTTCTAAAGACACAACTTTGAATTCGTTTGCGCGGATTTGAAAACATCTGATAGGAAGTACTAATGATAGCACAAAGATAGATCTGCTTGTGCGATTAGTTAGATTTGAAACCTAATTTTCTTATGTGATTAGCTAGATTTGAAACATGCTTAAAACTTCCCCATGTGTATAAAGATATTTGACTAAATGCTACATACTCTTTATACATCCACATCAGGCTAAAGCATATGTTGATTAGACTAAAACCAATATGAATGAGCCATGTGATAAAATCGATGATGCGATTTGATGTTGCTCTTGTCCACGTTGTATTTTCATTGTGCTTCTGATTCATCCATGAACCCCTTCCTTGCAAAACCCTAAAAATCTCCCTTGTGTTAAAAAAACTTATTTAATTTTTAAACTTGCAATTGAATTGCAAGATAATTTGAATTGTATCTACCTTATTATATCAAAAGAGCTTAGCATTGACACTGTTTCACCTTGTTATAAAACCAACAATTTCCTTTTCAATAATATCTTTTAACACTTGCATGATATTTTGCGTGCTATTTTCATAGATCAACTCATTCTAGATTTGTTCACACCCAATATTAGCAAACTTATCTTCCAACTGATTCCCTTCTCTGTATGTATGTTTTATTTACAAAAAATTGAACTTATCCATCAATTTCCATACCTGTTGCATCACATATCTGATCTTCCAACAAAACACTTTTCTCTCTTTACATATGTTCACAATAATTAGGGAATCACCTCCAATTTCCAAAACTTTAAGCTTTAGATCATTTGCTAGTTGCAAACCATACAATAATGTGTGTGCTTCTGCAATATTATTTGTTCCTTTTGGAAGTTTTATTGACTTAGTTGAAATGAAGAAACCTTTACGATCCCTTATTACAACACCTGCCTCTAATATTCCTGGGATTCCACGTGATGCACCATCAAAATTTAACTTGAAATATCCTTTTGAAGGTGGAACCCAGGCTATTTTGCTTCTGTCTAATTTTTTATTTGGTTTTTGATGCAAGCTTCCTTTGAAAGGAAGCACAATATTAGTCCACTTCTGCATTATCTTTGAATCCCAATCTGTGAACAATGACCCAATATTTTTGACCTTTTGAACATATGCATGTGTTATCTCTGTTATTGAAGATTCCAACTTCTCCAATACTTGCTCCACCTTCATTTTTTCATTCCTAAAAATCCTTTTGTTTTGTTCCCACCAAATGCTCCACAGTACTACAAAAGGAACCACTCTCCAAATGCATGCAAACAATGTTGGTTTATACAATACTGGCCAACTTGAAAATAAATCCCACCAATTATTTGGCAATGGAGCATACCAATTTAATTTATTTTTGATAAAGGACCAACATTGAGATGCAAAAGGATAATGGATGAATAAGTGGTTTACCTCCTCCAACTCATTTTCACACAAGACACATTTAAATTGAGCTACTATCCCAAGTTTGGCAAGCCTATCACTTGTTAAAATTCTCCTTTTAATAGCCAGCCATGAAAAACATCCAACCTTTGGTAGCACTGTTGAGTCCTAGCAAAAGGATAAGGCTCTTTGAGGCTTGATTCTTTCCCCTTTACTCATTACCAACTTATAACCCATTTTGACTATATAGTGACCATATTTTGACAGATCCCATAGTAACTTATCATCACCTCCTGACACATAAACATTCCTTTCACTTAATCTACTCTTTAATTCCTCTTTTTGAACATTTGGACAAGCAATGGTAGAGACATCTTTCCACCTCACTTTCCCTATACAATCTTCTATGCTCTCAAATTAATCTCTTACTTTTTCCCCCTAACTTGAACTGAGAAGATTTTGAATGATTTGCAGATTTTGAATTGTATTTAAGGGTGCATAACCACCCCAAGAATCTTCCCAAAATTTTGCTTGTTAACCATTTTGAATTTCCCAAGTAAGATACGAGGTGATTACCTTTCTACATGCAACCAAAAAATCCCACATTGTAGAGCCTTGTGGTGGATTTGATATTGTAAAAATTCTCTTTGGATTTGTATTATCTAAGTACTTGGCTTGGATGACCTTACACCATTTTTCTTGAGGCTTAGAATACATATACCACACTAACTTTGCCCCTAATGCCTAATTTCTAGCTGATAAATTATGTATTCCAACTCCCCCTTTTAGTTTATCTTCACAAAGATTTTCCAATGATATAAGTGAGATATTATTTTTGTTGTTTATGTTCCCATTCCATAGAAAATACCTGATTAGCTTTTCAATTAATAGAATCATTGATTTTGGAGCTTTTAATACAACCATATAATAATTGGGAATGGCAGAAAGTACTAATTTTCCCAATAGTATACGTCCTAATAATGATAACCACCTACCCTTCCAAGTTGCTATCATCATCTAAATTCTTTGAATGATCTTGTTCCAGTAAGAGATTTTATCTTCCCTAGTGAAAAAAGGAATCCTGAGGTACTTACAAGGTAATTTCATTGTTTGAAAACCAAGTTGATTGACAATTTTCTTTTGTAAACATGACTTGATATTGAAAATGTATATCTTTTATTTTTTTGCATTTATTTTATGACCTGATGCAAGTGAGTATTTATCTAAAATAGACTTGATATGCTCAAGGCCTCTTGAAGCAAAGCCTTGCCAAATAATATTGTGTCATCCGCAAACAAAGAATGTGTTACAGATATTTCAGTGGAAGGAATTGAGATACCTTTCCACAATCCCTAAATATGTGAATTTTTTACTGACCTACTAAGAGCTTCTACTAATATTATGAATAAAAAAGGTGATAATGGATCACCTTGTCTCACTCCTTGTGTAGAACTAAAGAATCTTGATGATGTACCATTAATTAATACTAAAAAATTTACACCCTTAAAACAAGATAGGACACATTTTCACCATCTATTGTGAAAACCAAATTTCCTTAACACTTGCATCAGAAAAGTCCAATCCACTTTATCATAAGCTTTCATCATGTCAAGCTTAATGATAAATAAAGGAATTTTGTGCAAAGAAATAGAATGTAGAACTTAATGTGCCACCAAATGCCCCTCTACTATTTCCCTATCAGGAACAAAGCCATCTTGTTCTTTTGAAATTAATTTAGGAATGAGGGGAAACAATCGAAGATAGATTGTTTTAGTGAAAATCTTGTAAACAATGTTACAAAGAGAAATAGGACAAAATTCCAAAAAATACTTTGGGTCCGTAAACTTTGGAATTAATGCAATGTGTGTTACATTGAATTGCTTAAGCATGGAACAAGAGGATCTAGATTCCTCCAATGCCTTATGAAGATCATTTCCTATGAAATCCCAGTAGTTTTGAAAGAAAATTGTTGTAAATCCATCAAGCCTTGGGGCCTTATCTAGTTTAAGTGAGAAAACAACTGCTTTCACTTCATCCAGAGTAAAAGGCTTATTGAGTTCTACATTATCTTGTTTAGTCACTAGAGAAGGGATTGCTTGCAACATGTCCTCTCTTTCTATCTCAATATGATCTTATTGTTGTATTGGTGTTGTCAACAAATTGGAAAATAATTTAATCCCTTCATTTTGTATGTCCACTTCATTGTTTAACCACTTGCCTGAGGTACTTTACAGAATGTGAAACACTGCACTCTTTTCTTTCTTAACCTGAGCTGACATATGAAAAAAATTAGTATTTGTATCCCCTTCTCTAAGCCATAATTCATGATATTTATAATGCCAATACATCTCCTCTCGCAACACTAATTCTTCCCATTCTACTTGTAAGATTTACTGATGCTCAAAATACTGTGGAATTAACCCTTGATTTATAATATGCTCTTCACAACTGCCAACTGTTTTGAAATCAGATGCTTTTAATAAAAAATATTTTTTAACACATGAATATTCCACTACTTTATTTTTCCTTTCAAATACTGCATTTTCTTACAAAATATATACATGATAGAACCTATCTCATACGGTGCTTGCAACCACTGTGTTTTCAATAAAGAATTCATTATTCCTGAACCACATTGATTCAAACTTAAAAGAAGATCTCCACTTTTGAGGATAATTAGTGGCTTCAATACTTAAGCAAGTAGGGAAATGATCAGACCCCATCCATGGTAAAATTTCTCATACTTGCACATATTTTCCTAATACCCAATTTGACAATATTAGAAATTTTTCCAACCGTACATCTATTTGCAAAAAATCTTACCTCTTATTTATCCATGTAAATGTTCCTTTATTTGGTTGCACATCCATAAGTGCATTATTTTGAACAAAATTAGTAAAATCTTCCATTGTCTTATGGGGTGGCATGATTCCTCCTTTCTTTTCATGAAGAGATAAGATTGCATTAAAATCTCCTGCAAGAACAATTTTTTCTATTCTTGATTGTTCAAATATTAAATCAAGCTCCTTCCAAAGTCTTTGCTTACCTAATGCCGAATTTTGGGCATACACATTGACCAGTAAGAAAATTAAGTCAAAATGAGTAACACATAGCAAAATCCATTGTGGAGTATTAGAGATAGATTACATCTGTACAGTTCTAGTATTCCATAAAGTTACCAATCCCTTCGATGCTCCTTGAGCATCTGTTTGACATGATTTCCACAAAGTCCACTTACTAATTATATTCTCATAACTTTCCTTAGATAACTTAGTCTCTTGTAATAAAACTATATCAACCCCTGAAGAATTTATCTGCTGCTTAATTTGGGCTCTCTTGTTAGGGGCATTAATGCCCCTAACATTCCAAGAGACGATCTTCATACTGATCGAGGAGAGCAACTTTCTCTCATCAATATTTTATTTATGTTTCAATCTAAGGTTAACTGAATCCATGTAGAAATCTCCTCCTGCATCTTTTTTTCATTATACTTCCTTCCTCTCTTTCCAGGCAATTTATTCACATGAGAATTAAGAGGTGTTTGACTAACAAAAAACTGCTTTGAAAAATAAAAATCAGTATCATACACTCTAGTGATATCCTTAGCATCTTTTTCTTCTATTACTAATGCTTGCTCCTTTATTTCTTGTGTATCATCTACAAAATCTATTAGAGAATTTTGAAAAGTATTATCACATTTTCCTGCCAAGAACTCCCCTTCTTCCTTATCTACTTCCTTTGCAATTTCATCAATTAAACTTGAACCTACCATATTTTCAATACAGTCTACCCAACTTTCCAAACTGTCATTTTCACCCAGCTCATGTATTTCTTGTAAATCCAACATTTCCACCTCAAAATCTATGCAAGAAAAATCACAATCATACATTTTATGAGATAACAAAAGTGGGCAGCATGATTCAAAAGTTTCTTTTTGATTCAAAAATTTAGATAACAAAGAATTCCCCCACAAAAGCTTTGAAATGATTCCTTCTAGCTATTGTTCATTATCTATAAAAATTCTTGGTGAATACAAACTCAAAGATCTATCCATTTCCATATTTGAAATTGCCATTTTAGTTTTCCAACCATTAGGAAAATTCACTGTAAACTTTATGGCCCTGTCTTTTTTTGAAAGCATGTCATTAATATTAGGCACAATAGTATCCTTCTAATGAAGAATACAATTAGATCTAACCAAATCTCATGCCAAAAAATTAGGATTGATGACCAGAGATGTAGATGGCATGAATCCTAATTTAGATTGATAAGGTTCCATCACTACAAATTTTCCTTTCTCAAGCTTGCACCAGATAGCACCAAATCCAACCCAAGATTTAAACATACTAGTGAAGAGGAATCAGATGAATTGACTTTCAAAACATTTCCCTCCATACTTATAACATTATCTATTTGGTTCTTAGTGAAAATTAAATCACCTAAGACAAATTCATTTTCTTTCAAAAATGTTTCCACCACATTTGTACCAACTTTTGTTTGATTTTCAATAAAAGTTGAATCTCCTAGATTAGTAATACCCTGTGCTTCTAAACATTGTTGGACAAAGTTCCCTAATAAATGACAAGTACAAACACTATTTGGATTCTCAATTGGGATTTCCTTCATCCAAGTTCCAAACTTTGAATGTATCCTATTTGATGAAGGGAAATCCTTTAAGGTGTTGAGCAATACACAAACCCTAACTGGTTTATCTGGATTTTCTGAAGAAATCCATGTCATGACATACAAAAATCCCCAAGTTATTAGCAATGGTTCCCACTATACCCATTTCCCTATATTCTAACGGAAGTGCAGGCAGTTGGATCCAGAAAGGAACAAATTTAATTACAATAGAAGAGGGATCAAAATTCAGGATCCATGCTTGATTGAATAACCTAGATCCCTCAAAAAACCATGATTTAACCTTTGAAATCACATCTCTTTGTTGCTTTGTGGAAAATAAAACAATGAAAAAATCATTACCCTGATCTATGTAGAATATCTTATTAGCCCATCCCATTCTGAAAAAAGTAAATCTTTTAAAACTTCAACAAAAGGTAAAAAGTTCCAAAACTTACAGATTAATGCATGATCTCTAAGATCATGTATTTGCGTATTCAAAACTTCTTTAGGCAAGATAAGTTGAACACAATCCTTGCACATAGATTCTTTCATAGAAGTTTGAGGTAGACATTCTTTGTGGACCACTTTTTCTCTCCTTTTCTTTGCACTTTTATCTTCAAAGAAATATTGTTTGGAAAAGAATCCCTAAATGGACAATGAACAGGAGAAACCAATGGCAAACGATTTAACTTACTCAAATGTGCATTCCTCAACTACAAGTGGAGAACCTAATAATAGTCTTCATGCTTCTGAGCTATGTTATTCAGGTAAGAAACAGGTGTGCATAGCTTAAATCTATCATTTCCAGAAGTAACCTTGAAGCCATCCCGTCCCTCAATGAAATGATGGTGACTCCCAAATTTTGGATTGAAGGGAACTCCAGGCTTGATCAGAATGCTATTAAGAAAAGAAGCTGGAGAATGTCGATTGGAAACCACATCTATCGACGAGCGATGAAAGGAAGTTGAAGATTCTTCAATGGCTTTAGAATCCAATGCACAAATATCAAAAGGTAGTTGTTTTCCCCGATTAAGCATTTTTCTGGTTTGAGAAAAAGGTCGAAGATTCCCATTAAAATGCTTAAATTCTTGATGAAAAGGTAGCCATCCCCCATTGTTAAAAGCATGACCAGGAAAGCTCTCAGAACCCTTCAACTGGTCAAAAAACCCCTTTTTTTTTAAACCCAGATGTAGATCTGCATGAAGTTGCATCATAAGAATGCAAAAAAGCAACCCTACTAGGCTGATTTGCTCCATGAAATCTTAAGGGAAACACAAAATGGCTTGAATTTTTTGAAAAACTATTGTTGACGATTAAAGGCGCGCTTCATTTTTTTATTGATCTACTCATTTATAAGTTTTAAAAATCAAAGTATGTTTTGAGTAGGCTAAAATACATAGTTTTCATGTTAATCTATCTGTTAAATAGAAAAATCATCTTTTAAATAGCTAATATACATAGTTTGCATGTTAAATCATCTGTTAAATCAAAAATTCAAATTTTAAATAGCTAATGTCCATAGATTTCATGTTAAACCACCTATTAAATAGAAAAATCATATTTTAAATAGATAATATTCATAGTTTGAATGTTTAAACTACTTGTTAAATAACAAAATCCATGTTTTAATAGCAAAAATTGTGTTTTAAATAGAAAAATCATATTTTAATAACTAAAAATCATGTTTAATTTTCTAAAATCATATTAAATTTGCAAAAAAACATGAATTTTAAGCAAAACCATTATTTTTTAAAGTCAAAGCTTCTAGTTTAAACCTCAAAACCATGAATTTTTAATAAAAACCACCATTTTCAAGTATATAACAACCAAGTCAAATCTCAAAAACAATGAATTGGTAGTCAAAACCACTTTTCTATTGTCAAAAACCACTCATTAGATGTTCAAAACCATCATTCCATTGTTAAAAACTTGCCTTCACTTAAACATGCATAACCTTTGCTAGACTAATCCATTTTTTGACTTCTTATAAGCATCAAAAATTTGGTTCCAAGCTAGACATAGTGGTACAAACAATTTTTTTATATCAGATTGCAAAAACCAAGTATAATCGTTCAAAATCATAATTTCTTATTAAAAATTTAAATTAATGTAATTTTTGCATACTTTATCTTTTTTGATGATTTTTTTAAAAAAATATCAAAATTTTGCAAAAAATCTAACCATGCAGTTAGTTTTTCTATTTGAAGTTTTATTTTGCATGTTTTCATTGACCTTTAACTCCAAATTTCTATTGTCAAAGGTCAAGGCACACAAAATAATCATTTTCACAAGTCAAAGCTCAAAATTTAAACTTCAAACATATTTATCTTGCAAGACAGTTGTTTGAAGATAATTTTTATTGACCTTTTCTCTTTTTTTCTGTCTTTTTATCTATTTTCAAACAATTGCTTTGTGGGATTAAAAATAACTTCACATTTCATTTTAGTTAATAAGGAATTTGTGTCTTTTAATCCCAAAAGAGTGTGTGTATGCTCTTCTCTCACACACTTTGCATGATCTTGAGAATCAGAAATACTACTTTTTTCTTTTTCTTTTTAGGGGATTTGTTTAGGCATTTCATCACCCTAGAGGATGACCTTAACTCCAAAGTTCTTATGGAGTATAAATAATGGATGAATTAAGAGATATGCCTCTTGAAAGTTGTGAGTTTTTCATTTGAGCTAACCCCCCAAGAACTTTATACCTTGGGGAAGTGAAGGAGAAGGGCGGGTTACCCTCTTCTCTTGTCTATTTTACTTTCTTGCACTTTAAAATTCATGAATTAGGCCTCATGTTCCCTTGTGGCATATAGAGGATTCCCCTAGAAAACCTGTATAGCCTAGTTTAAGACCTTTGACCATTGCTTAGTGTGGTGCAAGGTACAATATCATTCTTGAAGTTACTCACCATGTAACTCCTTGAGTAGAGATATAAACTATTTGGGAAAGGTCTTAGGACCTCCAAAGAAAGGGAAAAGGTGAGCCCTTGTGCCACTAGACCCCTACCTATCGAATCTTGATAGATACTTGCCTTGCACTATTGAGGTATTTTATTATGTGGGCCTACACTAAGTTAACACACCTACTTGATTAATTATGGGCTTGTTCATGTGTTTTATGTGTTTGTTACTATTAAAGTAAATTCCCCCATCTGAAAATCATTGAGGACCTTATCCTTTTAAAACCTTGGATTTTTAATCTTCTATATTTTTATTAGTATAGTTTCTCAAATTTTCAAAAATGTAAAAACATTTGAAAAACCACAAAATCTTAAAAAAGATAGTGACAAGTTCATGCCACCCCTTATTAGGTCACAAGCAAATAGAAAACATGGAACATAGTAGTATAAACCCATTTGCAACTGGCTAGTACAATCAAACTAAGATTTTATAAGATAACTCTAGAGTTAATGGACAAGACTTGGTAGACCAACCTAAATACTCTCCTAGGTTTGTTGAGTTTATGAATGATGGGGTTAACCAAACCTATTTACATTGTATTATATTTTTAATAAAACACACTTCCTAAAGCAACTTATAGATCATGGTATTGTATTCTCCCCTAGCTTTGACCAATCCAAGTTGAGTAAGCTCATTATAAATCAAATTGTAGGTATATCCACTTTTGAAAATCCTTGTACAAATTTCTCAAAATATAACTACAAATATCTCTAATGTCAAACAACCCACAATAAATACATTCACCATACAAGAGTCCATGCTTACATTAAATGTCTAAATTCAATCACATGGAAACTTGCAACAAGTAACCACCAACCCCATTAACACTTACCCTCCACTAGATGAAGTGTTTTCTACTGTGTCTATTTTCTACATTATCTAGTATTATTAATAGGATTATAACCCCACCTACTCTACAAAAAATCATGTTTTCTAACCCCACTTCCATTAGGATTTCACATAACATAGCTATTTGAAACATCCCTCAAAGTCAAACCTCATTCCCTTCCATGATACCCTTAATTCAAGCATTACCAACTTTGTCCTTATCCCAACCATCACTTACTAAAAATATCTATAATTTCATCTTACACCCAAAAAAAACATAACATCTTACCTTCCACTTCCTACGTCTTAACCTAACTATCAACAAGTCACAAAAATAATAGACACAACCCTTAAACACTTCACATTTTATCCCACAACAATAAATTATCCAACAAAAATCATAATATATTCAACCTCCAACATATCAAACACCCTTAAACACATCACAACCTCCTATCCAACACTAATAATAACAACCCCCTCAACAAAAACAATACCTACAACCTCCTATCCAACACTAGCAACAATCATCTATCTACAAACAACTTCCATGTAGCCAACAACCACCACCACATGTGCCAACTCCAACTCCTAGGAATCCCTTCACCCAAGAGTGGCAAGAGATGGAGGAAACCATTAAGGGGATGTAATTAGGGACCCTACAATAAAATAAAACATACACATTTGAAGAACTATGTCCCTACCCCTTTGATAAATCAATAACATCAATCCCTTTCCCTCAAAATTTCTAAGTTCCTAAACTAGATAAGTATAAATGGAAAGGAGACCCATATGACCATGTTAAGTATTTCTACATGGCATTTCATGAAGTGACTTATAATGATTTTACCTTATGAGACTATTTCCCAAAATTTTAGGAGGACAAGCTCTTGAGTGGTTTATGCATCTACCATACAGATCCATTATTGATTTTCCACAACTAGTTGAATTTTTTTTCAACCATTTCTCCTACAACATAGGAATGAACTTTTGATGCTTGACCTATACAATTCTAAACAAATAAATGATAAGAATTTTTTCCTCTTGCCTCCAAAGATGGAGAATTATCTCTAGTCACTTCCCATGGGCTATACCTAAAAAAGAACTTGTTAATATCTTTGTCACAAACCTTATCCTGAAAATAGCCTTTCATTTACATATTGTTCATTGTGTCACAAATTTTGATGAGATAATTGAAAAATGAGTTACCATAGAGAAAGACCTTATTTCTAAGGGACTAGTAAAAATCTATAACAAGAACAAACACAATACAATTAAAACTAATGACAAGTCAAAATTTTGGCCTAAAAACAAAATTGTCATTAGTGATTGGGTAACAAACACTAAAGTTATCTAAATTGCACCAACAATACAAAAAAAAACCAATTCCTACATTAAAAATGTTCTACAAAAAATCCTAAATTACTATACAACAAGGATCATCAAGACCCCCTACAACTCAAAGATGTGCATACACTCATTTAGGGGAATAAATAGAAACAATGTTTGAAAAAAAATGCCAAGGAAAATATGATTAGATAGCCATACACTCAAACCTTTGATGAAAGAAAACCAAAACCATCATGGTATAGATATAATGAATAGTAAAATATATTTGTGTTAAAGTTCATACCCTCTTAAAGTGCATGCAATTGAAATTTTGTGTCCAATATCTTATTGATCAAGGTTAACTTATAATGGAATATCAGTCATCCTCATCACCTAATGAGCAACTAGGAATTTATCAAAATCCATTCCCTAAGTATGACCAAAACCATTCTCCAATGTATGAAAAATGTCAAAACCAAGGTAACCAAAGAAATAATGTTCATGCTACATTCTCCTCGTATGACTCAATAGTGGGTCATATTGATTAAGTCAATCCATAGGTCAATACTATCACTATTAAAGGTCCTAATTATGTTGTCACCACTAGGTGTGGTCAAGTCAAAATTTGAGGAACACCTTAATCCTCTTGAAAACCTACCCAATATGTTTTTCTTGAACATATTATAAAGACTACAACACATATTTCTATCATGGATCTACTTAGATCATCTCATTTTAGGGACATATTGGACCAAGCTTTGAGAGAGTCTCAAGTTCCTAGTGATATGAACCCTAACCAATTCCAATCCCTTTTAGGAAATTTATCCTCTTCATATCATCTAGCTTTCACTCCTAATGACATGTTATCTCTAGAGGCATCCCATAATAGAGAACGTTATATAGAGACAATTGTCAAAAAACATAAGGTCAAATGAGTCCTTGTAGATGGAAATTCTACTTTGGATCTATGTACCTACATGATCATAAAATAATTGGGATATTAAAAGGAGAATATAGAATTTTTAAAAAGATGACCATCAGAGCATATGATGAAGCAACAAGAGATACTGAAGGCATAATCTAGCTTCCCTTACAATTTGGTCCAATTTTATAACATGCCATGATACATTTTCTTGACCTTGATTTTAATATTAAATCCTCCTTGGTTTCCCATAGATCCATGCCAAGCAAGCGATCCCTTCCAACTACCACCAATGTATCAAATTTCTTTACAGTGATGAAGAAGTCACAATCCCAATAGATTCTAATCCCTTCCAATATTGCATATTATTGGAAGCTTCCTATGCCAAGTCATATCATTTTCCTAGTGTATATATTTCCATACATCCACCATCATTTTCATCTTCATCATATGTTGATCCTGATACTTTAGCATCAACATCATCCACCAAACCAAATTCCCCAATCAAGGTCAAGATCATAGATAAAGGTTGTGGGGAGTATGAGATACAAAATTCCTTCCATTTTGGTTAGCTACCTCTATCTCCAAAGTCTTATGGAAAACCATAAAAGAATAAGAAAAATATAAATACCAAGATCATCCATTATGGTACAACCAATTTTATACAAAGAGGCTTTCTTGATGATAAAATCATAGATGGTGATATCTAGATGCATGGTTATATAGAGATGAAGAATTTGCACCATGCTTTATTCAGGATACATATCCTAAGACACTGGGAATGTGTATGAACATAGGCTATAAAGGACAAGGATTAGGGTTACATGAACAAGGTCCTTTTGAACCAATCACTATTAAGGTCAATTTTCATAGATTTAGTTTAGGGTGCATGCCTCTAGTGGAAGAATCATATTATGCCAACTGTACCTTTGATATTGTAGTAGGAGCTTCTCTTATCGATAAGATTTCCAAGGAACAAGACCTCAAAGATTCCTTTGCTTACTTAGCCATCCTCTTTAATGAGCTAAACATCTATGCTGTTGAACCCATCATTGTACCTTCTATTAATCCTCCATTTGATCTCCCAAACCTCATTTCATGGGGCTAACAAGATGCTATGTATTGGGACATATTTAAAAATGGCCAAGTTATATTTGAGTTCATGGGACTCAATGAAGGTATTCCAATCAATTACCATATTAAAGGTTTTGACATAGACTTTGATCCAACAACCTACATCAAGGAACAAGATGAGTTCTTTAATCTTAAAATTCCTAAAATATCAAAAAAGTCAAAAGAGCAAAAAAATGAAAAAAATGAAAAATTCAAATCCCCTAGTGAATACCTCTTTGAGATGCTATCAAATACAAAATGAAAAGAAAAATAATAAAAAATTCCAAGTTTATTGATGAAAACCTCTTTGAGGCATATCTAGAAAAAGAACTCAACCTTCCTTTACAATTTTCAAAGTGACAAAATCAAGTATCTAGAGTCAATCATAAAGAAAAAATGCCATTATTTTACTTGACTCCCTTTTGAATATACATAACAGTCATCATTAGAAAT
Source organism: Sequoia sempervirens (assembly GCA_007258455.2). Lineage (NCBI taxonomy): Eukaryota > Viridiplantae > Streptophyta > Pinopsida > Cupressales > Cupressaceae > Sequoia > Sequoia sempervirens. Next base: position 1,074,313,600 of record VDFB02281492.1, on the reverse strand, counting down.
CTTGTGTCCCATGTTTAGAATTTACTCATACTCTTGTTGGTCCCAAAAATATAACATGTCATGAAATCTATAAATACCTCCATCATTACACCTTACCACCCAAATTGTCTCACATATGCCATAAATACTTTGTCCATCAGTTTTTCCATCTCATCATACTTGATGCACCATCATATCAAAGGAGATTCAAAGTCACTTTATTGAGATACCTTAATTTGAGAGAAGCTTTTATTGTAGTAAAGAAAGTGTCCAACAGTGTCCATGGCATAAACTATAGGGGTATTATCTTAGCCATCATAATTTACAGGACATGGTTGCATGATTTAGATTATTCTGATCAATGGCACCTCAATGTCATTAGCCACTTTTAGTCATATCATAATCACCTTAGTCACAATCTTCAAAAGATGATAGCTCAAAAGGTTCAATTTGATAATCAATAGTCTAAACTTCTAACACTTTCATGCTTAGTCTGATGGATATCCCAATTGCAAAAAATAAAAAAGTAGAAAAATAAATAAAAATCTAAAAAAAGAAAAAAAAGTCATAGTGATGAAAACCTAGCAAACAGGCTTCTTGTTTGACATCCAAAAAAATTGTAAATTGTAAAAATACAAAACAAAATAGTAAAGATAAAAATCATCCTTAAGTAAAAACCACCTTTGGTGGTGACTTGGACAAGTACTATGGTGAAAACCTTCTCATAGGCACCATGTGTAGTAAAGCATACTTTTTCATCTTTTAAGTTCTCGTCTTCATCCACTTTTCCATCCTATATTCATTTTATTTAGTCAATTCTTTGATCCATCCCATTTTTCACCTTGTTATACACTGGGGGAAAATGAGTACATCCTATTTCATAAATATATCTTGGTCTATGCCTTTTGGCTCATTTAATGACTAGGATACCTTCCACAGTCAATAAGTTGCATGCACTTTCCACAAATCCATCAATAAACACAAGCATGTATCCAAACATCGATATGTGCTTCAAACCATCAAACAACATGCTTGAAACATGTGCTTTCAATATAAAATCATAGAGACCGACATCAACTTCGATAACATACAATCAAAACAATCATTTTCCATTGTGAACATTTCCTTTTTTATCCATCACTTATCTTATACAATATGTTTCCTTCTTGGAACTAGACATTTGTCTTATACGATATGTTTCCTTCCTAAAATTAGACATGATCCACATCCATCCTTTAGTACTTTCCACACCTTGGTAGAAGATAATATTGTTTTGTATCTATTGATCGTTGCTTGTCTTTTTCTTTGGTTTATCTTTTTGATCTTTTAATCTTTATTTTAATTTATCTTTTGACCCATACTATTCCTACACAAGGTCACTGCGATCATTTGATATCATGGTGTTCTTTGATAGGCATAAATTGGGGCCAGGTCAATTATTTATATTTGTCATGTTTGATAGTTATCCCATCACAAATCCATAAAGAGTGACATACACCTTGTGAGTGTTAGGGCATCTTATTGTTTTTTGTTTGTATAGACACCTAAATTTGGACACTTAATTTATCCAAATTTATCCCTTTTTCTTCTAAACATCCCCTTATCCGCATTAATTAAGTAATATCACTATTATTTAATTAATACCTCTAAAGTTCTTATAATCCCTAAGGTATCTAGTTAAATAATTAAATACTTACCCCCTTGCATCAAATGAATTAAATAAATATGACATACATTTAATTCTTCATATGTCACATCCTCTATCTTTTTTTATCCAATCTTAATCCATCTTCTAATCTCATCATTAGGGATGTGCACATGCCTAATCCTTGATTAGGATGTGTCACATCCTCCAACTTTTGCAAGTTGGCCTATAATCTCTCTTAGCCACCCAACCCTCCTCTAATCCTTCATTAACTAGCCTAATCAGCCTCTCAAGGAATTTTTAATTCCTTTTATCCTTCCAGTGAATATTAAATTCCTTTTTCTCTTCCCCATGTGATTTTTGACTTGTCACATCAAGCCACATGTGAACTCTTCTTAGTCTCCCACTTGCCTCTAACTTGTCATTAATTTGTCTAATCAGGTACTTGCACAACTTTAATCACTTAATTAGGTCAACCTAATCTCCATGTCATGTGTCCTAAGTCAACCCTATTAAATATTTTTTCTTTTTGGAAAAGGAACCCATTTCCCCATGTGAATTTTTAATTCACATTTAATCCCCCAATGCATTTCAAGGAATTTTAAATTATTTTTCTCATCCCCATGAGGATATTTGAGGAATTTTTAATTCCTCACATGTCCTCTCACCCACATGGGGACAAGGACCTCCTTTATGAGGAGATCTTGTCCCAATCCCAAGGTACTATGTACTACCTCCATGTCATGTACTCTCCTTCCAACTCATGTACACATCATCTCTTACAAGCCACTTCGCATGACACATGTCAAGATGTGAGGGCTTGTGAGTTCTCAACTCACCTTAGCCCTACATCTTGATTTTGGTGGCTCAATCTCAACCATCCATTTCCCTAGAGAGTCCAAAATTCTCTATAAATACCCCCTATTTTCTCTCATTTTGGGAGAGATCATTCATGCTAGCCAAACTCTTGCAAAATTTTCTCTTGAGCCATACTTAACCAAATTTTCATACTTGCATCCATTTTCACTCATCTTTCCATCATCATCTCATCTCATAGCTTGCATCTCTTGCCATCAAAGGAGCACACAACATCGAAGATCGAAGGGCCAACCAAATGAAAACTCAACAAGCTAAAATCTTTCATTTTGCTTAGTTTAGTTAATCTTTAGGCCAATCTTGAGGCGTAGGGTGTTTTTAGTTGTTATTTGCACTTCTTTTTGTTTGTTGTTCATTTTCTGACAAGTATTTTCGCCCTATCATAGTTTGTTTTCTTGAGAGTCCATTCATGCATTGGATACATTGTCACCTTGGTATTATATACCCTAGTTAATAACATCCATTGTTATATCAAATAATCTCAAAGTTAGAATAACACATCATCATCACTACATTCATAATCATTTTTCTTGCATCCATATTTTAATCTTTTTCATCCATCATTTTCCATCTTTCATCTAACATTTTATTCTTCCTCTCTTCTTTCGAGAGATCACTCGTGCACTTTATGAACAGATAATCTCTCAAGGGGGCATCAATCATCTCATCTTTTCTACTTTTCATTTATCACCCGACTAGGGCATATCATCATCTTCTTCATCTCTTCTAATTTTTCTTCTTGCTTACTTTTCTTTTCTTTGAAACAACATTACTTTGAACATTTCTTCAAATAGGGGAAAAATGTAGACACCTAAATTATTCCACCAACCCTTTAAATCAACATCATGCCATTGTTAATTGCATCTATTTGTCATTGATCACCTAATTAGTTATACCACCTAATTAATTAATAATCATTTATCATCAAATATCATTTATCATTTAATCATCATATACTATTTATTACTTATTATCCCTTTATCATAAATCATTTATTAATTAATAATTCTTATTTATCTATTTAATTATTTAATTAAATGTGGTCTAATTTCCATTTTCATCTCTTCAGTCAACTCCATCATCATTAATCCGTTAACTTAGTCTTCATTTAGAAACTCAATCTTCTCTCACCTTGAGTTAACTATTCTACATTTCAGAAACTTCATCTTCATTCTTCAGTTAACACAGCTTGAAATTGGAAACTTCATGTGCACATTTATCCATCATTTTAATTAAAAAATCAATATTATCCTCTCATAACTTGAATTGGAAAATTACTAATTTCAGTTGAATTGAATCTTTTGATTTTCTAGTTAACTCAAGTTCTAATCCTTGTCCACGTGTCCTAGATCTATAAATTCAGTCATTTTCTTCATCATTTGCATCCATCATACATCTAAGCAATCACACTCTGTAGAAATCCAAAATCAATCAACCATCAATCATGTCTAATTATGTTGTAGAGAACATGCATCCACACAACTTCAATACAAAGTACCTTCAACTTATTTTGAGTTTTGTAGTGGATTTTGCAGGTTAGAAGTAATTTAATTTCAATTTGTGTGTATTTAAGTTCTTTTAATTTTTAGCTTATGATTTTCAATGTATACAAACCTCATATCCCTTTGTAAGTTATGATGTGTGATCTTATATAGGATTTTTCAATAAAACATAATGCACATTAGTCTCCAAGTACTTGAACTACCTAGCTTGACATGGTAGAATGGTGTGTCACCCACCACTTAGTTATTTGTCTTATTGTACATGTGATGGTGGTGAAATGGGAAGAATTGTGTAGGGAAGACCTAATCTATTTTTGGGAATTGTGCTATAGGATTGTTAGTCTCATCAAAGCATGGCATGTCTATTGTGATTGTATACAACCAACACACACATTAGGGTTCAACTATGTGTATCATCACAATACTTATTAGGTAACCACATTTTCTTAGTATCGCATGCTAGCAACTTTAAAATGATGTGAGATACAAAGGCACATTGCATAGGGTACCAAACACTAGCATAAACCTAAAGTTCCTTTCATCTTATATTCTCTTATGAGCTAGTATTCCATTTTAATGTTTGAACCAACTTTAGATGCACTATCCCACTAAATAATGCCTTCAAATATTTTCTAGATAAGGTCTAAGATATTGTGGTTATATTATGAATTTCTTTAAAGTCCCTTTTCTTAGTGTATACCATCTCCACATATGATACTCCTTATGTGGGGTTAAGTTGAATAAAGACTTACTGTACTCTTCATTCTAGAAACTCATTGTTCTCTACTAGTCACATCTTGACATTAGCCTAGAAATAAAAAGGCCTATGCAACAATGTAGGATACCTTTTTGTGTTGACTATCTTAATGATTTCAAAGTCAATATGAAAATGAAATCCTTTAACATTGATATCTACAGCCTTGAGGAAGCCCATGGGTCACTCCCTTATGTTATAGGCCATGTAGAGTACATGGTTCAATGAGCATAGCTTGGGCCAACACATTGCTTCCCATGCTACTTTGGTGAGCATGTTTACTTATAAACCATATACACCAATCAATTGCACAGGAGATAACCATTAACTCACAAGAAAGCAAGAGTTTTATATCTTACCTAAGATTGCTTGCATGTATTTCCTTGTTGATATTTCCCTTACTAGGGGAACTCATGGTAATTTCAAGCTTGTCTTGTAGCACCAATTTACCTAAAAGATTCTTAAGCTTGGAGAAAACTCCCTCATCCTAGAGAATTCTTAGAATTACATATCCCTCATAATTTTCATCATTCTTTGGGGCATGATCTTTGAAAACTTCATGTTCTACTAATTCAAGCATCTTGGTAGCATCTTGATAGAATTCATATTGGGCTTCTACTCTTATAGATCTATATGCATCCATTATTGCAATCTTCCCCTTCTCAATATACTACTACTCAAATAACATCATAGTGTGTATGTTTTTCTAGTGCATTCAATCCTTTTATCACATTTCCATGGAATATTTTGAGGTAATACCTACAAAAAATTCATTTAGGGATGTAGCACTATAACCCTTCTTGATCATTTGTATATACTTCTTCCATGATTCCATCTACTAGAGCATTTCCAAGAAATCCTTACTTTTATGCTCTCAATTATCTTTGTACATTTCCTTGATGTATGGTCATGCTCACCACAACTATAATAGTTGGTTGAGTGAGATTTCCCAACACCCTACTCACCATTTCTTCCACCTCCACACCTATAATAGGCAATGCCTTGACCCTAATATTATTTGTTGTTTATTGAACCAGTTGTGACTAACCTCTAACAACCACTACTAATTTACTAGTTTGTTCTCTAAATACCTTTACCTCTCAACATGCACAAGGGTCATGGATGGTGTTTTAACATACTTCACACCAATAATCAACAATCAACCCTTGTAGCTTTTGCAACAATGAACAATAAAAATTTTCATGTATCTCCTAACATATGGGGCATTGTGAGATGTGCACAACTATGGGAAATGTAGAGCAATGTATTACCCAAATTATCACCATTGGATAGTTAGTTGTCAAATGGCCCTCACATTGACACCCAATACAACATGTTCCCCTCTATCCATTAGAATAGCTTGTAAGTTGCTTTATTTGAGCTATGATTCACCTAATCTTCTCTTCAATGTGTGTAGTCAAGCCATAAAAATTTATATCCCCCAGAACCTCCAACTGGGGCATGACCTCAAGAGCCTTCTTCTATGTGGGTAGTAGTTATAGGACTACTTCCATTAAGAAATGTGTTATTAGTCTACTAATGAACCATTCCATTATGAAATCATATATGACTTAGGGGATTTTAGACACCAAATTCTTAAAGCACTAATCATAGATATGCACAATCTCTCTTATTTACTACCTTATCTCCTTGAGTGTAGCTATTTTGTAGATAGTCAAATTCCATAAGGAATTTGGTCTTGATATTAGTTGGGTCAATTAAGATGCCAATTGGATCAATGCATACATAGCAATCTTGTGTACAACCTTGTAATGTATTTGGGAACAACTTGATTTCCTACACATCATTAGTGATGTCTTTCACAAGCCATGTACTCTCACATGTGTACCAAGGCTAGCCTACGTCCTCATCGCTTCATATTTGATCGATAAGTTTTATCTTATAAATGATTACTTGATTTTGTAACATTATCTTAGACTATATTGCACTAATTTTTTGTGCCATTAACCATTTTATAACAAGCTATCAATTCTAAAAAAATCTTAAAACTATAAATAACTTAAACAAACCCAAAGCTATCTAGGGTTACTTCCATACCCTTTTCTCCCAAAGCCCCTTGTCATAATGCATGCTCTACAAACAAATACATGTCCTCGTTATCACTCAATTAAAATATACTACTTTTCAGATCCACACAAGGTGGTGCCCTCAAAGTCACAACATGATTCATCCCTATAAGAGTTTGTGCATTATATCTCAGCATATTTCCCAATTCCCTCAATGGGCATGCCACTCAATTGGAGATATGAATGCTTCCATTTACATGCTGCCTTCTTTCCATGCGAGGTATTAATTTAAGTCCTACTTTCAATTGCAGCTTCGCACCACCTTTCATATATTTCTTTGTACAACACCCGGGAATCCAACCCGAATCTGTATCCGTGGCAAAGTACTAATCTACCACTGGTGCTTAAACGAACAGTTTTCCGTTTGAGTCTGTAGATTAACATAAGTACTTGCACGGCCAGCTAAAACTAAACACGATAGGGATATGATGATAATCGCTAATGGTTATTAATAAATTACCATTTTAATAAACCAGGTGTCAATACGAGTCGTTGTAGTATAGTGGTAAGTATTCCCGCCTGTCACGCGGGTGACCCGGGTTCGATCCCCGGCAACGGCGAATATTTTGTGAAATCCTTGTTACGATCTCAGATCCTTTAGTAAAAATTGTCGTTAACCTGCTACACTGTATTGCGGGGACGTTGACTCAACTACGGACTAGTAGAGAAGCCAAATAGCAAATAGTGAATGATGGTGTCGGTGCAAGGAAGAGCAAGTTTTCATTGGAACAACACTTGTCAAATAATCATCATACTGCTTTATTTGTACCTTTGGAATCTTCTTTATTTTCTTTCTACCTAGCTTAGGGTCCCCCAAAACCTCCAACTTCTAGGCCACAACACTTTCAACTAATTATCATTCTATAGTTTTGACTGCTATTTCTGTTTATTTAATGCTCACTTCCCCCTGACATGATATATTGATGCAATTGCATGAGGGATATATTAACTACCATGACACCCATGAAGACTTAAATTCTCCCACAAGGTAATGAAGATTATAATAAGAAAGTTCCTATGAGTATTATTTTGGAAATGTCCAAATAAGTAATTGTATAAAAACTATGCTGTCATTATTTCATTGTCATTTAAAAGGACACTAAAAAGATTGGGTCCAATCTATATGGAATCTATTGAACTAAAAATATGTTAGCATGAAATAAAGTATTGTCTTTTTGTGTTTTCAAATATTATATTGTAATAATAAAGTCTATGTTTTACTTTCTAAAAGGAGTTTGTGTAGGAGAAATGTGGATGGTTGCAAATAAGAGATTCATAAGTTTTTTTAATGACACTTGATGTGATGGAAGAAAATAATGTGTAGCTTGACACTATTATATGATTATTTATTTTCTAATTGTGTGGACATTTATTGGTCATGCTTGTAATTATATGGTTAGAAATTGTAATGCCCATGATTTAATATGGACAAATTCAATGAAAAGTTGACTAACATTTTTATTTTGTTAGTTAAAGCATGTCAATAGATGGAACACACAACTCACAATATGTGTTAACGCCACATGTGATTCCCCCAAGTGTTGATAGCATATGAAGGATTCATGACAACAACTAAACACAATGATAAAGGGTTGGCAATGTGAATGTGAAGGCAAGATGAATGACAAAAAAGTGAGAAGAGCTAGAAGTATCAAGTTTGAACATGGAGTTGGTGAGGTGAGGCGACAAAATGATGGTGAGGAATATGAGTGGAACACGTCTTCTTGTAGTACACCAATCATACAATGGACAAATACATAGTTCACTCATTTTCCCTAGAAGTGTGATCAAGGTAATTCAAGGTCAAATTAGATTTTATGCTTTTGGATTGAAACAATATTTGTAAGGAGAATCACACATCTATTTTACTAGGTTCATTTAAATGTGTCCTACTATTCTAAAACTTTCATAACTTGATTGAAAGCATTTTGAGGGATCAATATGACAAAATCATAATTTGAGAATTTAAGATATGCATCACTTTAAGAATTATTAATTTCTTGAAATAAATATAATAATACATCTATTTTATAATATATTATTGGTGATATCCAATAATTATATTGGCCCTTTGATTGTTAGGATATTCATTATATCAAATCTAATCTCATATATTATATAGTATCTAATACAAATAAAAATTAAGCAGGTGGACTATTTTTCATAAATACATTTCTTATATATTACATGTTGAAGAAATTAAAATATTTGTTAGTGTAGATTTTTTATTTTCCTTAGATATTATGTATTTTTCTACACATTTAGTTTGGCCTGCTTAGTTGTAGTGAGTGGGTCATGATAAGGGTAGGTATCGTCTTTTATGAGTGTAACTCCCAACTATTTTTGGTAGTTGGAGTTACTTTTCTCATGGGTTAGTATTACCTCCCCTCTTTGCTATACATGTATCCACTCCTCTAGTTTGTTATCATTCATGGTGTTCAAACTTTCATAATATTATTTTATTTATTGGGTATTTGCATCGCTTGGGAAATAACTCTATTATGTTATTTTAATTTCATATGCTTGTTAGGAAAAAAATATTTTATTTATTTCTTGCAATAGGTTTTCGGCATCTTAAGTTTATTTATGAATTAATATGGTATTGAAGCTTGTTTTGTTAGGATGTATCTTTCAATTTTTATTTTTGGATATTTTTTGTTGGGGGTGGCTAGGGGGTAGAGGTTGGCTAATATTTTTACATGCATTTTTTCTTAAAACTCAAAATGTTTTCCTCTTGCATCTTTAGATGACTTAGAGAATAAAAAATTAACAAGGAAAACTAAAATTTCTAGTGTTTTACACTTATTTTTCTATGCTCCTAGTGTTTGTATCTTGTTATTAATTTAGACAACATTTGTTTGTTTCATTATGTTGGAGAGGCTTGAGTAAGTCAAGTTTTTTTTTTATTTCACCAAAGCTAGAGTTTAGAAAGTCAATTTATAATAGAGGGTTTAAACATGGCTTTAGGAAAACATTTGTTGACTTGATTGTCATTATGTTTGAAAAGTGTCAAAACATATGTCAATTATAAAATCATTGCAATATAGCTAGGAGAATTTGAGGTAATTTTTTTTCCTAGGTACACTATATGATTATATTGTTCAACTCTACAAAGCACTATTTTTGAAATTGAAAAAATAAAATTTAGTCAAGTGACTCAATTTGAGGCCTAAATAGGTCATTCATTTTTTAGGCCCTGGACCTTAGGTTCATGACCTAATTGACCCCATTTTAGGGACCAAGTCATGACTACCACTAGCCTAATGTTGTTGCACTACTTGATGCCATATCTATTTCACCCTTCTACAACCTATGTGCCACCACTTGTGCCACTTCCACCAAGCCACTGCTTGATCAACTATCAATTAGTTCATTTCCCTCTAATTTCCATCAAATTTCTTGCACTCTTCTTGGGATTTTAGCATTATAATTTTAAGAAAGGATTTAAGTACCATATTTTGGGTAGTTTTATCTCATGTTTTCCTAGTTATTATTTGATATTTTCATGCACCATCTCTCCTATTTAAACAAGAACAACAAGGATGTAAATGGAGAAGTTATCAAGCCCAAACTTTGAGATTTGTAATCTGAAGATGGAGTATATTCTCATGGATAGAGATATATGGGTTACAATATCAAGATGTATACCTACAATTATTTCACAAGAAGACTAATACAAAATGGATAGAAAAGTGAAGGGTCTAGTTAGGATCTATTTGAAAAACTTTGTATTGTTGAATGTATTTAAAGAAGCCATAATGTAGCTCTCTAAAAGAATTTTGGTGCAATTTATTAGGCTAAATCCTTGTCAAATCATTTTTTGAGAAATATTTTTTATACCCTCATAATAGATGATGGTGGCTCTATGACACCTTAAGTATTTCAACATGATTGCTACCTAGTCTCATTCTATTGAAGTGAACATGGAAGAGGAAGATCATTACATGAATTTGTTATGTTCTTTTCCATATTTATGGGATCATTGGTGATGGAAATCAACATTACTACCTCTAATATTAAAATGGATGAGGTAGTTGCATCATTACTTTCAGAGGAGATACATAGAAAAACTTTTAAATTTATCAATGAGGCCCTAGTTGTTCATGGTAGATAGTAAGAGAATATAAATAAGAGGGAAAAGAAGTGAGACAAGTCTAGATCTAAATTCTATGGGAGATCCAAATCTAGTAGAAATATGAATGCCTAATGTTGGAATTATGACAAGCATAGGAATTTCAAACAAGAATGTAAGAAGAAAAATAAGAATGATTTAGGGTGAGTGCAAGAAGTTGGGCCCACTTTTTGGCCAAAAAGTGGATGCCTTTTTCCTAAAAATAAAATTTTGTCATAGTTAGAGTAAAAATTTGAAGTACTTACACATATAATATTAACATGGTGTAGAAATATGAAATGTAGGATTTTATTTCTAGTTTTCAAAATATACAATTTATTCTAATATCTAGATGATAAGATTTTGTTTGATATAGGATGTGCAAAAGTGGCTTGTTTAAAATCCTATATTTTGGGCCAAAACATGCATGTGTTTGACCAACATAATTTGACCCAAGCTAAAATATTTTTACAATTCTTTTTGTAGAAAGATGCATATGATAGCGAATTTTTGTCATGATAATTTTTTAGTGTTTAATAAATATTATTTTTTATTAACTTCCTTATTTATGTTTTAAAACCCCTCATGTGTGACCAACATAATTTGAGCTAAACTAATCATAAAATGATATTTTTTATCACGTAGAGAATGATATCTAGATTGGTAAGACATAATTTAAAAATAAATAAATTAAAATTTATTAAAAATAGTAATTTACGGTTTATGAGTCCCTTTTTAAAAATAATAATTAATAAATATAATTGTTTCCAACAATAGGCATTGTCATTTATAATGGATTTTAATTTGGTCCAAATTTCTAAAAAAAAATGTCAACCATATTGCTAAAGTTAGTTTTTATCTTATTGTTAACATGGCATTGTACAAGTACAAGTCCAAGGTTAAGGGTTGGGTTTCCAATCCTAAAATAAAAATAAAATTACTAATTTCAAATTTCAATTTTTTATAGAACACATACACGCTACAAAATGCATACTTATTCTAAAAAGGAATGGGTACATGGTCTAGATAGAAATGGGTACCCATTTATTTATAAAATGTATATCCATTTTGAAATGGGTCCCTATTTATTTTTAGAATGCATACTCATTGAGGAATGGGATCCCAAAATAGAATGGGTACCCATTCCATATGGGTGGGAGTTTAGGCTTGGGAACCCATTCTTAAATGGGTACACATTTTTTATTAAATACTTGCCCATTCTTGTCACATTTTTTTCTCATGGATGAGACTTCCACTTAAAGTGGACTAAAAATTTGTGCCCCACCCTTTAAATGATGAGTTTAAAAAGTTGTCTCAAGATGAAGATGATGCCTTTGCCATGGCCTTAACACTCCATGCATAAGAAGCTGCATGGTTGATATAAGATGTACATTCTTTTTGCATGACTTTATAATGGGGTTGGATTTCAAAACTTATGAAGAATGTGATGGTAGGAAGGTGTACCTTACGATTCGATCTAACCTAAATATTATTGAAAATAATCTTGATATGATTCATTGATGGACATGTGAAGTGAATAAGTGGTGTACTATATATTCCTAGTTTAGCATGGAACCTACTTTTAGTTAGCAAGCTTAATGATGCAAGTGTGTAGATCATTTTATTTTCTGGAGGGTGTACAATGGTGTGAATGTTAATGTGGGTGCTCTAGTTTAGCTAGATGCATGCATAGTTCAATCTAATAGTTCTTATGTTCCTATAGTGAAGATATCTATAAAATATGCATCTTAACCATCATAACTAACAATGAAAAGGATTGTTCCATCCACTTCTAGTGGTCATACATTTTGAGTACCTAAGGGTCCCCTTGCGTCAAATATCAATTTCCCTATAGAGAAGATATGTTATGACACTAGCTAATAGGACACATAGGTGAGAAGGTCTAATGACCCTAAAAAATATCTAAGTAATCTTGAATAAAAAGTGAAATAATGACAAACCAAATAAAAAATATATAGGGTAGATTCTAGAAAAAGTGCATAAAGAGGGATGAAAAGCTTTGAAATACCTTTCCAACACCACAAGAATCATGAAAACCAAAGATCCAAGAAAAAATTTATGATCTTGGGAGCCAAAAATGAAGATATAAATTTGCTAGGTGATAAAATATGTAGTGTAGAAAATTGTACGCCATTCTTGGAGATGGTACAATTTCACACTTACTTTGGACCTATTTTAGTACCCCTGCATTCATGACCCTTAAAATCATCATTAGCATGCCCCTAAGACCCTTTATTTTGGATCCTAAGGCTTATTTCAGTTGAAATCCCAACAAAATCAATAAAAGCATTCAATTTTCTAACAACCTGACATTTACTCACCTCAAAAAGCTAGGATGGGACTCATATGCCACCTTGGGCATACGAGTCCCCCTAGGTGGGACCCATACACCACAAGTGGTGTATGAGTCTTGTGTGGCCCCTTTTTAGGGTTTGAGTGGGAAATCAAGGTTTTTAATTAAAAATTTTGGTTGATGTCGACATTTGGGATCTAATAAATGGTAAATTAGAGGAAGTGCCTCATTATTTCACCTAGAGAGAGAGATTGATTCAAGATCTAAGCATTCACAAGCACTCAAGCATACTCTCACAAGAGCATTCAAGAGCAAGTAACAAGCAAAGTTGAAGTCTTGGAGCAGCATATAGTGTTTTTGTAGATCTTCAAGCTCACTTTCATCCAAGATCTAGCATTGTTAAGGATTGATGATGGTTACCTATGGTGAATCATGATGGATTCTAGATTGGAGAGATACAACTAGCCATCAAGCCAAGCCTAATGACTTGCTTCCTAAGTGATTCCATCCTCCATTATCATTCTAATTTCTACCTAAAGGAAGGAACATGCATTATTATGGCTTATTAGGGTGATTGGAGATCTCCCAAAGTAAGTCACCATCTCTATATTGCATTTATGCATCTTCTTCTAGCACATTAGAATAGGGTTTCATTACATTATCTATCTCCTAATCTTAGAGACACTTAAGATTAGGACTTGCATGCATATTTACTTTCAAGATCTATTATTTCTATCAAGGTTTAATTACCAAACTAGGGGTTTGACTGAGGAAAACCTCCCATAAGCAAATCAATACAATATTTTGTTTTGCAAGTCTTTTTAACAGGTTCAAATCTAGAAATCAGGTTGGGAAGGAAGAGCAGAGATAGTAGAACAGATTCAGATCTTAATTTCTTGAAAAAGTAGAGTGAGACTAATACTCCACTTGTGGCATTTGAGTCCTGGTATAACACCTTTTCTGAATTTTGGAGGATTCAGACTTGTCACTGTGAAATTCCAATTTCTACCCAGAAACCCTAAATTGGGACTAAATCACCCATCCTGGCATATGAGTCCTTGTATGCTTTGAAAACCATATTTTTCAAGTTTTCAGACCTTGTCCTGAACATATTCAGTTTTCTAGGTGCACCTCTGTACTTTCTCAGTTTATTCTTCTAATTTGAGTTCATTTCTAGATCATTTACTTAAGGCTTGCATATCATTTACATTTCTTATCTTTCCAAGACCTTGATTGGTGGTGAACCCCCTTTTAGTTTTTAATCACACCCTAGGACACCTTATTACAGATCTCTTTCCCTCATTATATCCCTTGATTGAGATTTCTAAGGTTTCCTTGAGTGAAACTTGTAGGAAATTAGTTGTTCTATCTCCATAAATGATAGAGCAGCTATTTTATACGTTTCAAAATATACAAGCAACAAGGTTTGAGAAAAAATACTTGCACCATTGAAAAGTGCTCAAAACTAGCTTTGTGACAATATTGTGTTTGGCAATTTTTGACACTATATGCACAAGTTATGCCAATTTTTTTTAAAAATAGATCCTTTAGGGCATAAAAACTACGTTTAGGGCATAAAAACTACGTTTGGGGCATGTTGGATGGTACAATGATGATATCACATTGATTTCATGCTTATGTCAATAAAAAACTATTTCTAAAATATTCCTCTATTTTTCATACATTATTTGGAAGCCACAAAAATATTATCAAATATGAAAAAGTTTCCCTATAGTTTAAAAAAGCTTAATTTTATGCATGAAAACTAGTCATTTGTTAGAAAATACTCGTTGATCACATATAGATATTTATGGTGGGTTTTATTCAAACACTAGCACAATGTCTATTGGTTGGTGGTTGGCCACTATTGGTGGTATTGATAGTTGAGGGGAGCCAACCATTGATAAAAAACCACCACTAATTGGGCCATGTGGAACCCTTTGAATGGGTCAAACACTACTATGTAGGGTACAACCTATACATTGTCACATATCTAAAGAGAAAAAACCCTCTTTTTAATTCTAAAAAATCATGATTGTACTAGGTTATGTAGGTTTTTATTACAAGTTTAATGGTGGCAATGTTGTATGGTGTCGTATGGTCACATTGATTCATATGAACTCATATTCTCACAAAAATTTCTTAGCATAGATTTTGAAAGCCCCCAAAAAACTACCTTGATTTTTCCTTGCTTCAATTAGTGTTTAGATAGGTGATATTTGAATTTTCAGATGCTCTAGATGCAATTTGAAGTCCCTTTTTCTCTAGGATGGACAATTTGATTTCTCAAGACTAAACTCTCAAAAATGATTAGGGAACTATAGATTTGGAATTATAATTCTATGTTGGAGTTGATTCCTCAACTCTATAGCTCCCAAAAGTTACCTGCAATCAAACACCAATCATAGAAAGAGAGAAAATTAATAGAATTATTATAATAACCTGAGCTCTATTGAGGTTGGAGCTAGATGTTGTGAGAGGGATACTTGAGAGATTGAAGGAGGAGGATCTCTGATTTTTGTAGGGAGATTGGTTGTGACAACTCCACCATCAGCCGAGCCAACTTCAGGAAGATTTTAGTGGTGTAGTTTGGTCTACATGTCTAACCATGGCCTTCTTCATTGATTTATGATGGTATCAAATACATGCATTGCCTCTTATTGAATTCTACATAGCTTGTCACTTTTCTTTACTTTTTCCATGACTCTTTGAATTTTAATTTATTTTTCTATTTTGATCTATCTTGATCCAACCTACATGGTGGCGGGTAGGGATCTAGGGGACCCCCAATTGTATCTTTTAAAGAGACACTCAACAATGATGACCCTTCATCTTCCACTCATGATGATATTGTCAATCTACTCTTGCATGCTAATCAAGAGTTGAGATTGGATGGATTTTCCATAAAAATTAATGCATTTTCTTATTATTTTTCAAGACTCGCAAAAAAATTTCTACAAATTTTTGGTGTTGTAAAAAAAATTGCCAATAAAATTAATATTTAAAAAAAAAAAGAGTCACCAATAAAAATTAATATTTTTTCTTAAAAAAGTGAAAGATTTGCTAGAATTTTATATCTTTTTTTGAGGGGGGTTTCTTAAAGCTATCAATGAATGTCACATATATGTAATACAAAATATATGTTCAAAAATGTCATATAGGCATACAACAAAGGACGCTAATACATAGTCATTTCCCTTTAGGCAAAGGAAATAGATCACGAGCAACATTTGAATGTTAGGGGATGGAGATGCATATGACATGGTGGTCTTCTTCAAATTCATTCTCTCAAACTATTGTTTAAATTCATGGAGCCCCTTCTATTACAATAAAAAGTATAAACATTAATATATATAGAAATTACATTATAAAATGAAATATAACAAATCTCATAAAAATAATCACTCTGCTCATCCACAACAATGACACAATCATGGTGTGGTGTTGTGAAGCCCTGTAGCAACCATCTAGATAGCAATTAAACTACAAATTAATATCATTTGATTTTTCAATAATAGACAAACAAAAAAATAAATATAATGTGAAATTTACTAATCTACCTCATACCTTTGTCAAAGGCATTGAACTTGCTATTGTTGCAATGACACTATGCTCCATTGTCTTATCAATATTAAGAGGAGTGTCTACTTGCATCATATAAAAATGAAACAACATTATTCAATTACCAAAACTACATGAGTGAAAGTTCTCTATATTACCTAATATTGACTTTTTACATAAATATTTAAAGGGTTTAAACCATCCAATAGTTATAAAGGCCCAACTTAACCATTAAAGATTACTTTGCAAGGAATATAGATTCCATCCCAAGACATGTGCAAGAATGATAGTGGTCATAAAAACATTTAATATCACTCATAAAGGTTGTACGACTTCTATCAAATCCAAGTGCAAGCATGATAGTGATCATAAAAACATTTAATAGCCAATTTTTTTTTTATGAAGCATAAAAAATATAGAAGATGGTAAGGGAATCCACTATTTTACAATATTTTGATGGAATATATGGATTCTTCATATTTGGATTTGTGAAATATGGCTTTCCAATGAATACATTTTAGAAAAAATTATTAATTTCTAAGTTGTTTAAGGGGACCAGGTTAGTTTTTGGTAAAAATGGTTTCAATTTGTTTATTCCTACTAATAAGTGTTGTAGGTTCATAGTTGTTCATAATATGCACATCCTTATTTATGAATTTAATTATTGATAGCTTGTGGTTACCTATGCATATTTATTATGATATCATAAATAGCTATGCTTCATCATATCCTTTATTTACAATAGTGAAACCATTGTCAATAAGGTGAACAATTGGATGCATCCCCTATTGAATTGAATAACCAAGTGTGATCATATTGAGGATGATGCAGGCCATGGCTTAAAATGTACATCATAATCAACAATTTTTTGAGTATTTATTGAACTATATAGTGCTTCATAGTTTAATAGGTGGTTAATGGACTATTGTGTTAGTTTTAGTCTAGTTATGAATCCCATAACTATAGTGAATATGACATAACAAGGGAATTTATTAGGATTTATTGTATCATGGGTAGATTAGAATTTATATTTTACCATTACATAGTGAAGACTTAGTTGAGAATGTCATTTAGTTTTGTATAAGATAATGTTTACTAGAGGAATAGAAACACTGAAATATTTTGAACCTAATAGATTTTCAAATGAATACCATTTCACTATCACAACTTAAAATTTATGAGCAACATAGGATTATATAATATTTAGTATGAGAAGTAGTGTATGTTTTGGGGTATAATTGTGTGATCATAAACTTGAAATACTATGCGCCGTGTTTTGACTTGAATTAAAACTTCACAATGTATCTTCACTATTTAATGGTGGTAGAGGGTAAAGAAAGAGTTTTATGAAATACTTATCCATAAAATAATTATAAATATTTAACACTATATAATACAATGTACTATTATAAAGGATAAATAAAGTTCATTAGGGTAATGAGGCAAATAAATGTATCAAATTAAACTATATCAAGTAATAGAGAGTCATGTTAGAAATAAAAGTTAATGGATATAGGATACTTAGCATTATTAAAAGGGATGAATGATGATTAATGAAGATAGTGAAGTTGATGGGTCTCAGAATCAATAGATTTTCTACATAGTCTTGTATGTGGATCTAAATCAAAACATCTATTTTTACACTAGTGATATCTAAAATTGACCTTGCAATCATAGACCTAAATTGTGACTATGAACCTATTTTATAATGATGCACTTGATCTTTCAAGATCTCTAAATTATGC
Organism: Sequoia sempervirens; assembly: GCA_007258455.2. Classification (NCBI taxonomy): domain Eukaryota; kingdom Viridiplantae; phylum Streptophyta; class Pinopsida; order Cupressales; family Cupressaceae; genus Sequoia; species Sequoia sempervirens. The sequence continues at coordinate 1,074,295,026 of VDFB02281492.1, read as the reverse complement.
ATCTAAATTCATTAAAAACTAGATTACTAAATAGTGATATTATTTATCAAAATATTAGTTCCTTTCTATGAATCCATTGGTATTTGAAATACCCTCATAGATAGCAAGCTTCAACATACAAATGAATATTAAGTTCATTTTTACATGGTTCACATGTGGTAGGATGAGTATTATTAGTTTTGTTGCTTGATTTTAGTATTGAATGCAGATGCAAATGAATGTTCAAGTATTGATTGCCTTATTCTTAGCTTATTAAAATGAGAGAAATGAATATTATTTTATACACCTACATAACACTAAAGTGCAAACATTTGTACAAAGTTGGCTTGCGACTATAGTGTATGATGGGCCTAGTTAACTAATTGTTTGGTTTTGACTTTATATTTAAGTGGATCAAGATCATGAGTGTGATTATAAATTTACACCCATAGACATGGCCTTGATTAGAAAGACAAGGTAGATCTTGATGTCATATAGGATTGGATTCAATGAATGATCAATATCATACAAATTAGCCCTAGGTATTCATTTTTTGCCTAGATAATTTATTACAAGTTTTGATGAAGAGTTGCAGATAACCTAATCACATAGAATAAATAGGTTTTGTCGATGGAGGTCCCAAGAGTTAATCCAATAAAGAGGTCTATAGAAGGTGGAAAATTAATTGAAACCACTAGCCTATGTTTTTAGAGGTCAACAACATGATCAAATGGAATTCATCGATTATGAAGTACATAGCAACATGAAATCAAATTAATTAAAAAGTAGAAAGCATACTTACAAACTATGTAGAAGCTTCAAGTCATTAAACATTATTCAATTATGAAATATAATTTTTTAATTTAAAATTTAAAATTCTCTGTATTACCTAAGTGAAACTTTGATGGCCACCTCCACTGCTAGGTGTTGCTGTCGAAGGCCCAACATTAACCTATTAAACATTCAAAGTGAGATATAATAATACCATTCATATAATGTTCAACTATTCACATGTAATATTTAAATTTATTTACTATTTACATATCTCTACACTAGATGTCATCGTGTAATAAGGAGGTGGACTGCTAGAAGTAGGTGAACAATATGGCCCTAAAATTTTATTATAATCATTCAAATAATTTAATTAATCTTGCATTTCAAAAATGAATTTTAATAAATTAAATTAAATGACCTTGCTAACATTTAAACCTAACTATCAAAGCCAAATGTATCACTCAAGAGAACATCTATTGAATCACCATCTGATCAACTATAGATGTAGCTTGGGAACATGTATCCTAACTATCCTCGGGATCATAAACACAGAGTGACCCACAAGCCTAACATAAATGAGGTGGAACTAGATGCCTAGAAGACTCGAGGCTCATCTCACCCTATGATATATGCCTAGTATTTTATATGAGGCTTTGAGTGAGCGAGATAATCGACTACAAGGTATCCACCTCAACATTCTCCTTCACAACAGAAGAGATAGTCACATGCTTATAGTCTAGTCTAGCGAGTGGTCTCACTGGCCATTGTGGGTTAAGACATGCCCCCACTCTATCCTATGCAGAGCCTCCACCTCTACCCTAAAACTCTCGCATGTCAAAATAGTTTGGGATTTTATTGAGGACAAACTCACAATAGAGTTTCCTCAAAAAATATTATGGTACCTCATTGTTGTTGCATGGAGGATGGCCAAAAACCATCCACCACCTATCCCAAAAGTTGTTCTTTATACCTTGGTGGTTGCACCAAATTCCAATGGATAGGGAACCTCTTGCATGCACCGTATAAGGGTTGATTTATTCTTAGGTCTTTGAATAGTGCACACAAGTCTGATTTTGAATTTTTTTTAGCTTTAACTTGTTTATATGATAAATTTTCTACATAAAATTATCTTATTTCTTTTCTCTTGTTAGACCAACTATGTATTTTCTTGCTAATAGAATCTACATGAGATATTATGGATTGCAATGATTGAGCAAGGGCAGTTCTATGTGAGTTTCTTCATGTACAATCTCTCAACTCCTCAATTTATTTTTTGTTATTTTCAATTTTCCCCAATATATTTTCTTGTGTTCCTAGAGAATGATGAGGAATTCTATGAGGTATTTGTTGAGGTTTTTCTTCAGGAGGGATTCGATCATGAGGTGAATTAGGATTTTAATATTTTTGGGTGCATTCACAATTTGTAACATGTCAATCGTTCACTGAAGTAATTTTTCCTAAGTTTTCACTATGTGAGTAAATAAACTATGTAAAAAACCATTGCAATAAAAAATTTCTTTTCTTTATTGAGAACAAATGAATATATATGTCATAACAATAATCAACATGGATTCCATTCCAATATCATAATTTCACAATTATAATATTCCAAGAATGTGTACAAAAACATACATAGCTCAACCAAGCTTCATAGCAATAGATATAGATGGTCCAAGATCTGCCTTTCAAATCTTGGTCTTTTGTTGCCTGCTGAGGAGGAGAAGCATCACTCAAGTGTTTTTTTGCCAACCACGGACTCATATGCGGTCCCCCACACATCTATCTTAAGATAGATGGCCCTACCCTTCGATGAAGAGATTAGTGGAGTATCCTCGTACAATAACCATTCTAAGCTTAGTGATGTGTCCTACATGACTAGAACTTGTAACCCTACAATATGGAACTAACATGCACTACATGGACATGGTGAATTGATAGTGGAGCCAAAGGAAATCACACTACTTTGGCCAAAGTGTTCTCACTCAATACTTTGAGTGATAGTCATCCTATTCACTTACACTACACAAGCTCGATTGGACTTAAGGCCACTATAATCAATGCATAGGTATTTCCTCCAATGGGTAATCTTTAACCCTAGAAATAACCTATCCCTTTTCCCACAAACTCTATGGTATTTCTACTCACTGAGCATATGAACAAGTTCCCTACCTTCAATGGACAATCAATCCCAGGAGTAACCCACTAGCTATCTAGTATAATCAAATAACTTTGGCTATGAATAACCCTTAAGCTATCCTTGTTTAATCATATCTAGTATAACAATACCTATGAAAAACATTCCCTAAACTATTATGGAGTAACTACAAGCACTTTCACATAAAAGCATAAACAACTTTTTTTCCCTTTCTAAAGCAAATGCTATGTCTTCCTAATGCAAGTAATCAAAAGCAATTCAATAAAGCATTCAAAACTCAATCTTTCATAAACAAAGACAAATAAAGGAAGATTAGATCCTCATGCCTGTAATACACTTAACCAATTGACTGACTTGACACACAACTTTTCAACAACAACTTGCTAGCTTCACTTAATCCTCTCACAACAATACTTCCCTATGACTTCACTCACAAGTTGATGATATTCTCTCACAAATAAAACTCTAAAAAAATATAGCTTCTCGCAAATACTCAAGGCTCTCACAAAATACAACAGAATACAATTGCAGAGTAATGCGGATAAAAAACATGTCCTCAAATGAGAGCACAAGCCTCTCTATTTAAACAACAAAATGAGACTTTGTAGCCTATAGAAAAGGCATGGCAATCAACACATCTCTCCATGCAAGTTGATTCATATCTCTTAGCTTAAAGGTGGCAACAAACTAAGTACAAACTCAACATATTATGCTACAGGTCAACCTTTCTAATTGACAACAATAAAAGACTTATTCAAAAGTGCACATGCTCAAATGATGATAGTCGATTTGCATTCATAATAGACTTCTAAGGTTAAAGAGAATTCATAAGTTGGTGCCAAGTATTTAGTCGACTCCTTATCTCATGACACAGATTTACTCTTTGAAACAATCTATAGTTTACAAGCAACGCTTAGACCAAGTCGACTTAGTCAAAGTTTCAATGGGAAACAACTCTAAGATGAATCACACTTCAAAATAGCACTCAAAAGGTGCTTTTGACCATTTCCTATCTTGGTGTATGTATTCCCTATTATCATGCATCTTTACACTTTATACAACACCTCATAAATATTCCATCGCTTGGTATTATAACACCCAACTAATTCAATGTTAATATATCAAAGTTTGCATTTACAATAGTATCGACTTATGGTTTTATCCATATCGACCTTTCCTTATTGTGATATAATTTCCATATAGTTCAACCTTTATCTAATGTCAATATATGTTGTATTCGGCCTTTAAATACTTTCCATATCCCATATACAAATTGACCTATGATCATAGATATAAGTCGGCCTATGTTCATATATAAATCGGCCCTCAAAGCATCATAAATATATTTATAAATATATATTAATATATGTACATATACTTATATATATATGCCAATAAATCACATATATATATGTATATGTATATATATGCTAATATATATACACCATGTCAATCAAGTATGTATACATTTGATATATGAATGAGTACAAACAAGTTAACATTCACATAATAATAATAACCAAATCGACTGTATATATATACATATACATACACACATATATATATACATAGACATATACATACATACATACATACATATATATATATATATATATTCCTCTATGTACATGTGTATGTCTGTATACATTTATTGATACATCTGTATGGACATTTCGATTTGTCCATCATATTTTTGTATCGATACATGTATACATATGGATATATGTATATATATCATATATATATATATACACACACATTTGATTGCACAATCAAGCACATACACAATTACCATCATGTTGATAGGGAATAGACGTGTGGTGTATTAATACATATACACATCTATGTCGTATTGTCCATTCGATAACTCCATGCTCACAAGAAACCCATTCATAAGCATGCATAGGTACATCTACCTACATATCCCTATGTACATTCTCCTTTAATTCGTATGGTCTATGGTTGACATGCATATGTATACATATACATACATCCCACATGTGTTCGCCTCATCAATACAAGCATAGTAATGTAAGGAAGAACTCATAAGCCCTAACATATAAACATCATCCAAGAATGCACTCAACAGTAATCAAGACCCTTACTAATGCAAACACATCATACTAAGGATTACTTACCAATTCCCAACACAATAACTTGACTCAACCATTCTACTATGAATGTGTGTAAGCTTAGATAGGTTACATTACTAGTTACCTGACCAAGATATTCTCTTGAGTGATACTTTCCCTCCACCTAGAGGATTTGAACATATACCTACATCCAACTAACACATTCCCATGGTAGTCAGTTTTTCAACAAAATATGCATTACACAATATTTCTTCATAGTTAGAATATCCAATTCAATAACCATCCATTTCACATATATGCATTTCATCACATAACATTCAATGGAATATGTAACATGCCAACCCTTCAATGTCGTAAATATTTCTAAATTTACACCTTACGAGTAAATAAGTTGTGTAAAATGCCATTGCAATAAAAAATTTCTTTCTTTATTGAGAATATATGAACAAGATGCCATATCAAGTTATAATAAAGATTCCATTTCATTACAATAACTTCACAAGTTACAAAAATACAAGTATACGTACACTTATATACATAGCTCCAATGAGCTTTAGAACAAATAGCTGTAAGATGGTACAGGCTCCTTCCTTTCAAATCTTGGTTCTTCTATCACTTGTTGTGGAGGAGAAGCATCACTCAAGTGATTTTCCGCCAACCAAAGACTAATAATGTAGTCCCCCTCACATCTATCATTTGATAGATGGCCCTTCCCTTTGATGAAGAGATTGGTAGAGTAATCGATAATGACAACCAACTGAGCATAGTGTTGTGTCCTACATAACTAGAACTTGTAATCCCACAATCTCTATCTAGCATGTAATAATGGATCACACTGAACTGACAGTGGAGCCAAAGGTCGTCACACTAGTTTGGCCAAAGTGTTTCATTCAGTATGTTCTACTGAGGTTCATCTATCACATACACTACTTAGGTCCAATTTGACTTAAGGTTATCTTAAGCTATGCATAGGTATTTCCTTCATTGGATAGTCCATCATCCCAAATAACCTATCACCATATTAAACTACTTGGAATAAAACTACTTAACTAGTAAGTACTCAAACTAGGTATTTCCTTCAATGGATAGTCCATCATCCCAAAGATAACCCACATACTTGGAATAACCTTACTTACAAGTAAGTACAAAAACTCCCTCCCATACTGGATAATCTATCCTAGGATTAAACACAAGCTTTCTTAGTTAAATTAATAACTTAGCTAAGTGCACCATATGTGCCTTTCATGTCCAATCATACCTAGTATATAATACCTATGATAAACACTCATCTCCTACTATGGAGTACTTAAAAACACATTATGGAAACAACATAAAAGCTTCAATTTCCTTTTCAAAACACTCCAATTCCTCTAATACATATACTAGGAAAGACATCTCAACCATGCATGCATGACACATCATTTCAAAGTAAAATAACAAAGAAGAAGAGATCCCTATGCCTGTTATTGCTTATCCAAACAAATGGCATCAATGCAGCCTCTTCCAATAGCAACAAGCTTGGTAAACAACTTCTCAAGAATGTCACCATAAACTCTATCTCTCAAGTTGATAGATTACTCCTCTCAAAATATAACCTCCTCTCAAAATATATCCTTCTATTTAAATATAACCTCCTCACAAACTATATGAACTCACTTCCTTTCTCTCTCTCAATGCAAAGCAAAGTATGGCTAGAAAATACATAATTATGAATTGCAAAAGATGTATTATCTTATGGAAGAATGTGTCCCTCTCAAATGAAATGGTTCAGCTATTTATAGAGCAACCAAGCAACCACAAATCCTATAGTTTAGGCATGTTAATGGACAAAAAGTTCCATGCAAAGCAACACATGAAACAAATCAAAAAGGTGGCGAATTCACAAGCTAATACTTAACATAATCACCTATAGGTTGAATTGTTTTGTTACAACAATCTGAAGACTTATTCAATCAACATATGCATAATTCAAATTGTCACAATGAGAAGACATCAACAACAATTTAGAATCAAAGGTGGCACCATTTCCAATTCCATTTCCTACATATTTTGTACGGTTAAACTCAGTCAACTTCCATTTTATGATAGTAAGTTTCCATCGACCCATCTAGTGGATGAATCGACTTAAGCAGTTTAATACGTTAGACAAAGTCAAGCTTGGTCTCACTAAAGGAGTCGACCAAGTCAAGCATTTTTGTAGACAAAAATATAAAATGTACTGCAACAACTTATATCATGTGCCATTCATTATGATAATAAATTTCCATTAACAATTATAAGCTATTAAATCAGCCTCCTTTGACATAGTCAATATCGACCTCCATTTCATAGTCTCCATTGACTACAAAACAGCCTTATAAATCGGCTTCAATGAATAAGAGATAGTCGATTTCAATTAACATATATGATATGTTATATATATATATAATATATTATATGCATATATATATATATTTAAATACTACAATATATATATGTATATACATACATACATATATATATTTATATATATCGTAAGCTTATAATGTAAGCATACATTCGATATATATATATATATATATATAGGTAAGATAGTATATAATAAACACATTATATTGAATGTATATATGTATATATATATATATATATATGCCTCTATGTACATGTATGTGTAGGTATATCTATATATGAACATATGTGTCGATTTCAATTAACATTTATGATATGTTAAATATATTAATATATATATATATATATATATATATATATATTTAAATACTACAATGTATATACATTTATATATACATACATATATATATGTATATATATATATATATATATATATATATATATATATATATATTTATATATGTATATATATATTTATATATATAACCATTAATATATATTTACACACACACACACACAATATATATATATCGTAAGCCTAGAATGTAAGCATACATTCAATATATATATATATGTATGTATGTATGTATGTATGTATGTATGTATGTATGTATGTATGTATGTATGTATGTATATGCCTCTATGTACACGTATGTGTAGGTATATCTATATCAATGCATCCGTATGAGCTCGTCCATTCGCCAATGTACACATGTATCAATATACATATACATATGGATACGTATATATACTATACACACACACACACACACATATATATATATGTTCACATCCAATTCACATAAATTCATTCACGATTACCATCATATTGATAAGTGTTTACGTGTGGTACATTTATACATATGCATATACGTGTTGTTAGATCCCATTTCAACATGCATGTGCATATATATAAACACACTTCCATGTACAACCCACTTGTCAATATAATCGTAATAGCACAAGAAAGATGTCAAAAGCTCAAATAGGTAAACATCACCCAATAACGCATGTAGTAGTAAACAAGACTCTCAAATGCAGACATATCAGCTAAGGATGACTTACCTACTACCCACAAACTGACTCAACTCAATCATTCTATTGTGGTGTGTGTTTATGCTTAGATAGTTTACTTTTACTGGTTACCCAACCAATATCTTCTCCTGAGTGATACTTTCCCTCCACCTAGAGGAATGAACACATACCTGCATCCACTAACACATGTACACAACAGTCAATTGTTCATAACATATGCAATATACATAAACATTTCCAAATTTAGAATAATAATTCAATAACCATCTATTCTCATATATGCAATATTTCCCCATGAAATAACATCAACTAAGATAACATCAAATGAGATAACATTCACATTGATAACATGGTACGAGCACAATTTATTCATCTCCAGAATTCACATTACATTCACATTTTACCCTACATAGTAATAGTAAATAGTAATTACACAATTGGGGTGTAACATACTTCCCCCCTTGTGAATCATTGTCCCCGATGATTTATAACACTTTAACATATAGATAAAGTCAAATAAATTTTTACTTACCATTCTCAAAATATGTAATATTTTTAAACATTCATCCTATGTAGCATCACTCCTTACAACCTTTTCCTTCCTGGATCTTACTTTGAGTGCCCTCACTATCGCATAGGGAAATCTTGTATGCCTAACACATACTTACTCTCCCAAAGAGATTTTTTACATTATCATATATACACATCCTAGATACATTAGTAGCTATACGTGACACCTAAAACATAGTGATCGAAAATCATTGGCCCATGACTTTATCATTAGTATATAATCCAAATAGAAAAGGAATAGCGATGTATATTGTGCACTATACCATGTGTCCCATCCTTCCCCTTTGGTAATTACACTTTTAGACAACTCATAAACTAAGTTCGTCTGTCACTTACACATTCACTTTCCTTACCATAAAGTACTATTCTTGATTACTTGTCCATCTTGAGCATAACATTGCTCTTGGACACCTGTCAATTCCGACTCTGCTTCATACTTAAGCTTTATATAGACAAAATTTCATTGATCTCTTTGATCTATTACTCCTTTTTGACATTCTATCAAGTCTATCATTAACCCCATTTCTAAGCCTATTTCAGCCTAATAGAGTTTCCAACCTTCCTTTTCATATATGGTCCAACCTCAATGTTAGAAGTTTATAAATCATTCAAGATTTTATTTTACCATTCCTGCCTATTTGGTTATAATAAGATATTGTGCATTCGTTCAATTGAATGTCTCTTAGTATGATCATGGTTTACACAACCCTATCATCATTTGCTCGTTCATAACTGAGATAACCTTCTCAAGAATACTAAACAACCACTTCTCACAATATATTATTTAGGACCAAAATCCTATAAATCAAGTTTCCAAATAGCATTAGTTACTTTGGTGAGTCTATCCACTAGAACATTATGTCAGTTTTACCAACATAGACAGATTGATCTGCCTTATGTTCTACCACTTTCCCTATGGATTCTCAAGAGAGTATACATGTCCTATTGATGATGACATCTGGTCCTCAGTTTATGGCATACTAGACATTATCTTGCCACTTTCTATGCATCCTCTTACTCTATCTTTTCCTAGGTTATAGTGGGTCCTCATCTGACAATTCCCTTTGTCGTTCCAATGTCCTAACTCTAGCATTAATTTCCTCATTTCATACCTAAATCTTCCAAAATTTTGGGTGCATAGGTTCTTTTATATCCAATAATAGTCTATTCTTTGACTAAGTGAAAACCTATTTTACGATCTCATTCCATCATTAATTCCCATGTAATAATGGTTATAAGTTTTGCGGAGATAAATCCCATTTATCTTAGGACATCCATACCGCAGATTTATTCTATCCTCGGATTATTTTCAAAGATGTAATCCATCTTTTAACTCAATCTAATTTTCCAAATAAGAGTTGGTACTAATTTCAAGTATTAATCCTCATTCAATCATGTTGGTCCCTAGAAGATATCAAACTTAATTGCATACCTAATTACCAAGCATGAACATTCCTTGTTAGCTCCATGGATTCATTAAATCACATAGGAGAGTCCCAACTTTGGTATATTTTATTTGAGCATAAGAAACAACCTCGGTGTTCTACTCAGTAAAATTTTCAACATTCCATGCTAAGTGAAAATTTATGATGTCATGACATAACAATAGATGCTTCCCTTTGGGAGTGTATCCCTTTTATTAAAAGATCCAATCAAAGTAGAGTCTTGTCAACAATATAGCTTCCTTTCAAGATTGTAAAGTAATTAACCAAGTAGCTACTTTAACTCACTAGATATCCCACCTATGTTTCCAATCATGTAGAATTTCATAAGCTCAAATGATTTACACATTCCCATGGGCGAATCTCAATCTCAATATTCCCTTCCAATTCTTAGGATAGAGTCCTTAATAAATGACTAGTCTGATGTTATAGGTTACTCTACCCCTATATGTTCCATTCAAGACCAATGTACAACTCAACCAAGTAAGTTATTCCCAAACTATTGGTGTCAATGAGTAGTCCAGTACATAATCCAACTCAATAGGTTAAACTTAACCCAAGGTTTCTTTATTAATCAAATGAACTTCTTGTCCCAATTAGGTTATTTTAAACCTAGGGTTTCATTCAAGTATAAAGTATGATAAAATAATCATTCTCATAAAGAGATTTTTTTGATGTGGTTCACATAACGTCACATTGTACCTTATCTTTCACTCCATCTCTATGGCTTATAGCTAAACCTTATCATCCTCAGGTCTCTTAACATAGTAAGCTATAGAGTCAAGTCGCTTCACGACATGGATATATTTCATAATATGTAGTATTACTACCTACGTATTGAAATAACATTATTATCTAAATCCCCCATATAAGGTATATAGGAGTGAAGAGACACTTTCTTCCAATCACAAGTATCTAGATCTTCCCTTGCCAATCCCATAGACAATGATCTTCCCTATCATTTTCAAATTATCTACCTATCCTTCTCTAAGGAATCGATGTTAATATTGTTTGATCTTCTAACTCGATAAATATAAGGTATGGGATGATAATAGGTCATAATCCTTGACCTTTCCATTTATCTTTTTCCAAAAATCCAAATACCTTTTTCCTTTCTCATTAGTCACAAAATATATGACTTAATTGACATCAAGACTTGCGAAGAAGTCATTAGTTCTTCCAAGTTGAAAACATATCTATGTTTTTCTTTGGGTGGGGTACTTAACCTGAGTCAATCCACTCTCTTTCTTTCCCCCTTAGTGTTTCCACAACATTCGATCATTTCAAAGTTGAATTCCTAGCAAACACTTGCTTCTTTGAAAAGATTTATCATTCCTTGTTGTTGGCTTTATTTTGCCTTTACCTACCTCAATGGTATACTTTGAATATACTTTTCCCAAAGTTAGATTCATCATTGTTTTCTAATCTCGTATATTCAATATTTTGGATCATCCTGTTAACTATCCAAATTTGCACCCCTACCAAGTTGTGGAAACTCAGTAAATTTGGAGAAACATGGGACTACTTTTAGACTATGGGTATCCTATTGTTAAAGAAGACCTCCAGATTATGGGTTGGCTCCCCTTTTGGTGTCACCTAAACTATTCCTTGCTAGGAAAAGGGGAGAAAGAAACATGAAAAGAAAACTAAACCCCTATGGTGATGCACCTAATGTTATTTCCCAAAACCTATACTATTTTTTTCACACATAGTTTCATCAAAAGCTCAACTTAACTTGACACAACTCAGATATTTTAACATATCAATGCATAAGTGTTTTGTAAGGAGGCTCGGTTCACTTGTCACTTTGAAGGGAAAAAGTTTCCACAACTAAAATAACTATTGAACCAATGCACAACCTACAACCTACAAAACATATGTTTTCTCTGCCTAAAGGTGCTAAAAAAGAGAAACATTTAAGGAATTATCAAAATTCACAAGAAAATTCATCAATCAAACATTGCACACTATTAAACAGTTTCTAAGAAGGTAAAACAATGAATCTCATTGATAAAAATGTTACATACTACTATACATGTCTGATCCTGAGTCACAATGTTGTCTCCTACTGAAATTGCTCCAAAATAAGCTACAATGCATGCTGGAAAAAGAAAAGAACTCCCTTCCAAAAACCAGTTTGAAGATACTTAAGCAATTTTTTAAACAACTGCTCACACATGTCCTTCTAGAAACCCTAGTCAGATGCATCATAAAGGCCAAAAATGAACCTTCTAAAACTCCTCCAAAATGCCTCCAAAGTAAATAAAAGTCAAGCTCTAACCCAACCATACCAAAAGCATGACAAAAATGCCTCCAAAATGGTCTCATTCCCACCAAAATAGTCAAAGATGACCCACACACTTTCTACATGTTGGTCAACCACCTTCAAACCTATCTCCAACTGCTTTGACCCATGTTTTAATTGTGCTTGCAAAAGCCTCCATCCTATTTAAGATTTAAGATAACAATTTGATTAAGTGACTTATAATAACATCACTTAATCAAATTATTTTACATTTCAGAAAACAAATGCAAAACAACAATAATTGCCTCAATCAGCCCTAAATGCATGTAAGAGCATCAAAGCTAACTCAAAATTCCTTAAGGAATTGATAAAGCCTAACTCACCATTATTTCTACATTTAAAGGTAATACTTGATTAAGTGATTTATAACCATCACTTAGTGAAATATTTTACATTTAAAAAAAAATGCAAAAAAAACACTTATGACTCAGCCTATATGGAGATCAAAATGCAAAAAATAAGTCTTTGAAAGACTTATACACTTCGCATATACAGGGGGACATATAATCACAAGACATAAGTATTAACCACACCATCACTCTCTAAGCACATTAATTTGTGTTGCAATTTTTAAAACAAATGTGAAAATCACCTTATGAGGTCGACATTCACTAGGGTTTCAAACCCTAAACTGAAAACTAATGGAAAGAAAGAAAAAACATTTGATTTTGACTTTCGAGCTCTGGAGAATTAACTCCTACTGACATAGGGTTTCATCATGACATCCTTTTAGCACTCTTGTGGTGGATTTTGAAGGAAAATAGACACATCTTCCATCAGAAATCAACAAAAAGGTTTTGGTAAGCCCTTCGTAAGCAAATTTCTATATTTTCTGCTCATTTCTTAAAGAGAAGTTATTTCGAGCTCTATTTTTTGTTGTATGTAATGGGAATGTTGTTCTTTTTGTGAAATTCTCAAATGAAATGCATTGCATTTTTAAAACTTCACCTGACAACTTCTACTCCTTCTGGGATTGCATTTTTTTTGTTGATATTTGAGGCTCCTTTGTACATATGCGACTGTGGCCATATCTTACATTTTCTATTTCATTTCTTGTAAAAGAAATGTGCTCCATTCGAGCCTCATCTTTGCATTTTTGGGTTTTCCTTCTATTTTCTGTTGATTCTAAAAAGAACAAGGGAACCCACATTCTCCTTTTTATTCCATGAAATAGTGGCTGGCAGTGCCATAATCACCTAGCTATGATAAGATCATGTAGATTATAATATGAATGAGATTTCATGAGAGAGTGATCAGTTAAAACAAGAGCTATCATAGTTAACTATTCCTTCATTGTTGTTTCCCTATGAAAGAAAACGGTTTGCAAAAGATTCAAACCCATTGCACAGTACGGGTATAAACAAATACTCAACATCTTTTCATTCCTTTATGAACACCACCTTTTCCTCTTAAAATCCTCCTCTATTTTGTTTTGCTTTCCTTGTTATTTAGTCCACATTGAATGTAGCTGATGTTGGCTCGTTGATAATTTCTTTTCACATCCACCCCCAAAAAAATTTGTATTGTGACACCAAACAACACAGAGCATCATAACTTTTGTTGAAAGGTCAATTTTATTAGCAATGAGGACTTTAAAACACCTTTTGTTGAGCCTAGTCGCATAAAAGTCCTCACTGTTCATTTCTTATTATAGTAACCAAAAAAAGTAGGCCTAAAACTTGGACTACAAATGCATGCAAAAATGATGAATTTCCACCTTCATGAGATGACTATGATTCATCTGAAGCTAGCAAGAAAAGAATCCCCTGGATAGAAAAATACTACTCTAGAACAAAAGGAATGCATAAAGAACACTAGAGTGCACAACAGATTTCTGCACCACTCTGTCTTGATTCAAATCCGGCCTAATCAACAACAGAAAACGCATAGTACCAACCCTTAATTTCTCGAATGCCCTTTAACTTTGTGCATTGTTTTCCTTCATGACTAATTATGATATGCACAATCATCCTTTAGGTTTGAGAAACTATGCTTGTATTATCATTTTTCCATAATCAACGCCCCTTATATTGATTGTGATTGAAAAAACATTGGTAAATCACCCTTAAGTTGTATATACTCTCAAACTTTGTACTTTCAGTTGTTGTTGTACCAGTCATCCCACAGAGCTTAGGAAACTGAAAAAGAAAATTATGATAACTTATTGAGGACACCATAATAATCTCATTTTGAATTGGTAGACCTTCCTTTGCTTTTATTGCTTGGTATAGTCCATCACTCCAACGTCCGCCCTGCATGAAATGACCTGTAAACTCATCCACAATTAGAACCTTCTTTCCACAAATAATGTAATTTACATCTCTCAAGAACAGCTCCTTATGCTTTGTTTTTGTATGCATACATTAAGGACTAACATGTGACCATCTATTTAATACATTGCTTACTATTGTATCATTTGTATTTTAGGTCTAGCTTGGTGTGTTTATTCATCCTACTTAGCTTCACATGTTGTTTATCACCACACCGGTTGCTCATGTGAGAGGATATGGTCTCTTACCATTAGTATGACTATTAGAATAGTCATCCCTGTCTTCTTCAATTGCTTTGGTTGTAGCTACTACCCTTACTTCCATTTGGCTCTCTTCAAGAACCACTATGGACTTACTGTAATATTGTATTCCATTATTCATTGAACCCTGCCACTTTGTATTGGTTCTAATAACTGTCATACATGATGTGTCATGTTTTGAATGAACATTCCTTCATCCAAGGCAATTCATCTAAAGTGATCTGCCCTGTCACTATGCTTTTCACTTGAAATCCTTTATTGCTCCGCACTTCACTGCCCTTTATAATTATGAATGCTAAGGCTTCTTGAGAAAGCCACTGTCACCAAACAGTCCATAGGGTTGTCACTTAAAGGGGACTAATCTCAACCTTAAACAACCACAAGGAAATGAAGACTTGTTCGATGGCAATCCTACTTAGTTTGAAACTACCATATGCATTATTTATTTTTGTATGATGATATCAAAGGACTTCCCCTATGCATTTGGACGGTACCTAAAAGGCTTCTTTCATATTGTTATCTCACTACATTGTGCATGCTACAACTGGAGTTCGACTGTCTTTCTTTATGACTCCCAATCCTTTGGATTGCAATATCCCCTTGTCATGATGGTACTCACACTTATTTTGCAAAGTTATCATATCTTCATAAAACCTCAATCATACTAAATTTCTATGGTTGTCCCTGCATGACTAAGAAATATCACTATCTTTTGATCTTGCATAGAAATTCTAGACCTCTTTTGGCTGCCTTCATTGAATTTCACACTACATGACTACCATCTGACACTATTCTTGGGATTTGTATTGGGGAGACCCTCATCAAATGTCTTAATGTTTTCCTAGAAACAACATGGTCTACTATAGAATTTCCTACAGAAACAAAAGTCTGCACTCTATCCTTTTTCATAAATTGTGCCATTTTACTGTCACATAACTTCATTGAATGTTGCCCCTTTGATCTTGACTCCATGTGATCACTTCCAAACATTGTAACGGTCCTAAGAGATGATTGAATTCTTTGTCTCATTCATAGTCATGTTGAATATGAGGATGATAGGTGGTTCTTTGCTCCATAGGCTGCTATGACTGTATGCATGCATCAACTGTTACAAAGAGCCTCTTTGTTCATTGCTCTTGAAACCATTCTTTACTAGTTCCTTGAAAATGATGAAATGAAATCAAATTCATATCATATAAAAATGGATTTTGAATCCACTTAAGAATATTGAAAGACATATCAAGTAGAGTACGATTTCCAGATAGCCTATTGTTTGATCCATTGTGAAAGATGAAGAGTGACTTTCTTGATAATTCACACCATTTTGTTGCATCTTTTGAATCCAATAATGAAGGTTGATCAACTGGTATGATTCCATATTGATTTAATGCATCAAGAATAGGTTTATCATTGATTTGATCAAGTTGTTCAATTTCCTATCCCTCCTAAAACACAAGAGGGAAGCATGTTGGGATCAACCCTCGTGGGAGCCAGATTTTACTCCACATGTTGTAATTAGCTAAATCAAAATAGTAACAAGGATTTGTCCTATATCTGCACAAGGAGAAAACATGTTAGATAAACAAAGCATATGATAGGTGTGTTTGATTACTCTTTTGTTTTCCTGGACACCTATGGTATGGTGTCTATTTTAATGCTTATGGACATCAGATTATATGATTATGGATGCTTGTACATAATTTGATTAGTGACCTTTCATTGCTCTAACAACACTCTTTCTTACAGATGCAGGGAACCTAGGAGCAACAAGGAGAGTGCCAAATGGAAGCAGGACAAGTGGGGAAGACTGAGCCCGATGCAAGACAAGGCCAACGGGATTCATCATTTTAGGCAATGACGGGTCCCACTTTGTTTTATGTGCATTTATTTTTCGTATCTATAAATGTATAGTATTTTCTTCATATGCATTAGAATTGTTAGTCCCTCGGCTTGTGAGGGACACTATACACTTATGATCATCAATAAAGATTTACATTTGCAATAAATGTCAACTCTCTTTCTTATTGTATGCAATTGCACAACTATAGTAATGCAATCTTTTGATAATCTCTTATGCACATGGATGAAATTTAGCAAAAAAGTGATATGTATCTTTTAATGTTTAAATGCAAACACAATAATCAGTCTACCTAATTTACTGGAAGCAAAATCAGGTAACCTTTTTGGCAACATTTGTTATATGTTTTCCTTCTAAACATCTTGACCAATTTCCTGAAGCTTATCCATTGGGTACTGAGTCATCTAAAAACTGACACAACTTAAAAACAACCTTGTACATTGCAGTAACTCATCATAATAGCATATGAAACCATGAAAACTTATTCCAACACACCAAAATGCTCAAAGAAAACTAACTATGCAAAACAACTCTTAGGGAAATGAAAGTTGCATCTAGAACCCTATTCTAACCTACCCTACACTAACCAACAAAGAAGCTAGTCAAACAAACCCATTAATAGGATTTGCAAAATAACACCCTTTTTTAATCAGCAACTGATGCAATACACGATTATGTATTACTAAATGAACATGAAACACATGCAAATATTCAATAGATTGTTGCAATGTTTCATGAAAAATGCAAATAAACTCACTTGCACCTTGATAATGATCATGCCTATTGTTGTCCTGGACTGGACAAGTGAGCTAAATCTGACCACTTTCAGTTGTAACTCCAAAATCAACTTCTTCTTCAATTGCATCTTCATACTTGGGTGTAAGCATGACCTTTGGTACTTTAGTGGCCTCCAAACTAGCTAAATATCTAATCGAGAATCCCCTAGAATGAACAAACTTTGAACTGCCATTGTTGGCTGCTTCTTTATTAGTTGCTTCTTCAACTTCATTTGTTGGTTGAGAAGAGTTATTTCATGTGAATCAAATGGAATCTTGATTGCTCTGTCTATTTGGTTATGCTGCTCACACTCTTCAAATTCAATTAGTGATGGATTGGCATCAAGCTTTGAGAAAAACTCCTGTACTATGCTTGAAAACATATCTTCATCTAGCTCATAATTAGTTATCTCATGCAAAATAGGTTCTTCAACTTAATGACAATTCTAAAGGCTCATACCTCTAAAAGCAATGTCTTGCTTCACATTTTGTTCCATTTGACCAACATGCTCAAGCATACCAACCTCTTTACCTTTTGAGACAAGGTTGTCCCCATTTTCTTCTTGATGAACCAACACCTTGTTAAAATGAACCTCCTCTTCTTGTTGTCTGAAACTTGGTATGATGTTAGTACAAGCATGGTGTCCTCATCATCATCAACATACAATGGAAGTTCATTAAACATACCAGCCATTATCTCATTACTCTACTCAAAACTAGGCACTGATGTCAGAATGCATGTGTTATCCTCATTCTCATCCACCAACGTAGTAAAATCTTCAAGAAAAATAGCTGGGACCCTCTTTACACAATCCAAGTTTGAGCAAAATTTTTCCAACTCATCCCAAAATGAAACTTCATCACATTCTTCTTGCTTATCTTCACTCTATTCAACCAAACTAGGCAGCTTAACAAACAAATCTGTTATAACCTCATGTTTAGCACTCATTTCTTGTTTACTACCCTGCTGTCCCAACTGGTTTTGCTCGTCAATCATCTGTAACAGCTTTGATTTTTCATTTTGGACCCCATGCACAAGTGTATCTACAACAAAAGGCTCTTCCTCTAAAAGTACCTCTTTTTTAGGTTGTTCTGGAACATAAGGGTTTGGTTGAGCCTCCTTAATGGGTTCTTCACAAGGATGCACTTGTTCAATAAAAGGTTATTGAATAGAAGTAGGGCTCCTGAAACTTGGGAATGCAAAATTTTTAGGCTCCTCTACAGGTTGATCTTGCTCTCATAGAATGGATTTGTAAAGGTGATGGGTTGTTGTTTCTCCTTCTGAACTTGGGCAAGCATTATCTTCATCCTTTCTTCCCTTGCAACAATCTCTCTTGCAAGGTGTTCTTCATGCCATCTTCTTTGAACCTCCATCTCCTACTCTTGAATTTATTCCTAGTAAGCCATCTCCTCCTGATGCATGTCAACCTCCTACTGTCTTTCAATCTCTAACATTTGTCTTTGAAAATCAGAAATTATATCTTCGATACTCATGTTGTTAACCCTCTGAGATTGGGCATGTGAACAGGCATGTTGGTTGACATTATGATGATTTTGTTGAGACTATTGTTGGACATATACAGGCTGATGTGCAAACTGAGCAGGGGTTGGTGGGTGGTAAGAATATTGGACTAATTGGTTTCTTTGTGATGTAATGGGATTAAGAATCAAGCCAGTTGTACCATGAGATTGATATGACTGACAATAAGGCACCAGGACAACATTTTCATGATATGGGGGTGAATACTCATGTTGTCCATGAAAACTTGACATTTCTTTTCATTCAAATCAGCTTTCTTTCAAAAACCTAAAACATATCAGCACTTGAACTGTTGAAACCAAAAAACTTACACTCAGAGTCGCCAGATGTGTAAAGAACTTGCATCCAAAGGCAGAAAAAACCACTATACACATCAAACAATAGCATTGTGAGGAAAATTTTTGAACTAAAATAGTTTAAACAGTCCCACCAGGTGTGCAAAAATTGTTAACTATCCAAATTTGCACCCCTACCAAGTTGTGGAAACTCAACAAATTTGGAGCAACATGGAACTACTTTCAGGCTGTGGGTATCCTATTATGAAAGCAGACCTCTAGATTATGGTCTAGCTCCTCTTTTGGAGTCACCTAAACTATTTCTTGCTAGGAAAAGGGGAGAAAGAAACATGAAAAGAAAAATAAACCCCTATGGTGATGCACCTAATGTTATTTCCTAGAACCTATACTGTTGTTTTCACACACAATTTCATCAAAAGCTCAGCTTAACTTGACACAACTCAGATATTTTAACATATCAATGCATAAGTGTTTTGTAAGGAGGCTTGGTTCACTTGTCACTTTGAAGGGAAAAAATTTCCACAAATACAATAACTATTGAACCAGTGCATAGCCTACAACCTGCAAAACACATGTTTTCTCTGCCTAAAGGTTCTAAAAAAGAGACAAAAATTTAAGGAATTATCAAAATTCATAAGAAAATTCATCAATCAAACACTACACACTATTAAACAATTTCTAAGAAGGTAAAACTCTGAATTTCATTGATAAAAATGGTGTTACATACTGCTATACATGTCTGATCCTAAGTCACAATGATGTCTCCTATTGAAAGAGCTCTAAAATAAGCTACAATGCATACTAGAAAAA
Organism: Sequoia sempervirens; assembly: GCA_007258455.2. Lineage (NCBI taxonomy): Eukaryota > Viridiplantae > Streptophyta > Pinopsida > Cupressales > Cupressaceae > Sequoia > Sequoia sempervirens. Next base: position 1,074,274,475 of record VDFB02281492.1, on the reverse strand, counting down.
GAAAAGAACTCCCTTCCGAAAACTAGTTTGAAGATACTTTTGCAATTTTTTAAACAACTGCTCACACATGTCCTTCTAGAAACCCTAGTCGGATGCAGTATAAAGGCCAAAAAAGAACCTTCTAAAACTCCTCCAAAATTCCTCCAAAGTAAATAAAAGTCAAGCTCTAACCCAACCATACCAAAAGCATGACAAAAATTCCTCCAAAAGGTCTCATTCTCTCCAAAACAGTAGAAGATGACCCACACACTTTCTACATGTTGGTCAACCACCTTCAAACCTGTCTCCAACTGCTTTGACCCATATTTTTATTGTGTTCACAAAGCCTCCATCCTATTTTGCATTTAAGATAACAATTTGATTCAGTGACTTATAATAACATCACTTAATCAAATTATTCTACATTTCATAAAACAAATGCAAAACAACAATAATTGCCTAAATCACCCCTAAATGCTTGTAAGAGCATTAAAACTAACTCAAAATTCGTTAAGGAATTGATAAAGCCTAACTCACCATTATTTATGCATTTAAAGGTAATACTTCACTAAGTGATTTATAGCCATCACTTAGTGAAATATTTTACATTTAAAAAAAAATGCAAAAAAGACACTTGTGACTCGGCCTATATGGAGATCAAAATGCAAAAAATAAGTCTTTGAAAGACTTATACACTTGGCATATACAGGGTGACATATAATCACAAGACATAAGTCTTAACCATGCCATTACTCTCTAAGCACATTAATTTGTGTTGCAATTTTTAAAACAAAGGTGAAAATCACCTTATGAGGTTAGCATTCACTAGGGTTTGAAACCTTAAACTCAAAACTGATGGAAAGAAAGCAAAAACATTTCATTTTGACTTTTGAGCTTCTAGAGAATTCACTCCTACCGACATAGGGTTTCATCATGGAATCCTTTTAGCAATCTCATGGCAGATTTGAAGGTAAACAAAGGCATCTTCCATCATAAATCAACAAAAAGTTTTGGGTAAGCCCTTCGTAAGAAAATTTATGTATTTTCTGCTCAATTTTTGAAGAGAAGTTATTTCGAGCTCTATTTTTTGTTGTATGTAATGGGAATGTTGTTCTTTTTGCGAAATTCTCAAATGAAATGCATTGCATTTTTAAAACTTCACCCCACAACTTCTACTCCTTCTGGGATTGCATTTTTTCTGTTGATATTTGAGGCTCCTCTGTACATATGTGGCTGCGACCATATCTTACATTTTCTGTTTCATTTCCTGTAAAATAAATGTGCTCCATTCGAGCCCCATCTTTGCATTTTCAAGGTTTCCTTCTATTTTTTGTTGATTCTAAATAGAAAAAGGGAACCCACGTTCTCCTTGTTATTCCATGAAATAGCAGCTGGCAATGCCATAATCACCTGGCTATGATAAGATCATGCAAATTATAATATGAATGAGATTTCATGAGAGAGTGATCAGTTAAAACAAGAGCTATCACAATCAACTATTCCTTCATTGTTGTTGCCCCATGAAAGAAAACGGCTTGCAAAAGATTCAATCCCATTGCACAGTACAGGTATAAACAAATACTCAACATCTTTTCATTCCTTTATGAACACCACCTTTTCCTCTTAAAATCATCCTCTGTTTTATTTTGCTTTCCTTGTTATTCAGTCCACATTAAAATGCAGCCGATGTTGGCTCATTGATAATTGCTTTTTACATCCACCCCCAACAAATTTTTGTATCGTGACACCAAACAACACAGAGTATCATATATTTTGTTGAAAGGTCAATTTTATTAGCAATGAGGACTTTAAAACACTTGTTGTTGAGCCTAGTCACATAAAGGTCCTCACTATTCATTTCTTATTACAGTAACCAAACAAAGCAGGCCTGAAACTTGGATTGCAAATGCATGCAAAAATGATGAATCTCCACCTTCATGAGATGACTATGATTCATCTAGAGCTAGCAAGACAAGAATCCCATGGATAGAAAAATACTACTTTGGAACTAAAGGAATGCATAAAGAACACTAGAGTCCACAACATATTTTTACACCACTTTGTCTTGATTCAAATCCAGCCTAATCAACAACATAAAGCACATAGAACCAACCCTCAATTTCTTGAATGCCCTTTAACTTTGTGCATTGTTTTCCTTCATGACTAATTATGATATGCGTTGTCATGCTTTAGGTTTGAGAAACTATGCTCGTATTAGCATATTTCCATAATCACTGCCCCTTACTTTGATTGTGATTGAAAAAACATTGGTGACTCGCCCTTAACTTGTATATACTCTCAAACTATGTACTTTCAATTGATGTTGTACCGGTCATCCCACAGAGCTTAGGAAACTAAAAAAAACAATTTTGATAACTTATTGAGGCCAGTGTAATAGTCTCATTTTGAATTGGTAGACCTTCCTTTGCTTTTACTACTTGGCATAGTCCATCACTCCAATGTCTGCCCTACATGACACAGCCTATAAACTCATCCACAATTAGAACCTCCTTGCCACGAATAATGTAATTTACATCTCTCAAGAACAACTCCTTATGCTTTGTTGTTGTATGCATACATCTAGGACTAACATGTGACCATCTATTTAATACATTGCTTACTATTGTATCATTTCTATTTTAGGACTATCTCAGTGTGTGTATTCATCCTACTTAGCTTCACATGTTGTTTATCACCACACTGGTTGCTCATATGAGAGGATATGGTCTCTTACCATTAGTATGACTATTAGAATAGTCATCCATGTCTTCTTCAATTGCTTTGGGTGTAACTACTACCCTTACTTCCATTTGGCTCTCTTTGAGAACCACTGTGGACTTACTATAAGATTGTATTCCATTATTCATTGAACCCTGCCACCTTGTATTGGTTCTAATCACTGCCATACATGATGTGTCTTATTTTGAATGAACATTCCTTCATCCAAGGCAACTCATCTGAAGTTATTTGCCTTGTCACTATGCTTTTCACTTGCAATCCTTTATTGCTTTGCACTTCACTTCCCTTTAAAATTGTGAATGCTAAGGTTGCTCGAGAAAGCCACTGCCACCAAATACTCCATAGGGTTGTCACTTAAAGGGGACTATTCTCAACCTTAAACTACCATGTAAGGCAATGACAACTTGTTCAATAACAATCCTACTTAGTTTGAAACTACCATATACATTCTTTATCTCTATATGATGATATTAAAGGACTTCCCCTATGCATTTGGATGGTACCTAAAAGGGCGCTTCTTTCATACTATTATCTCACTACATTGTGCATGATACAACCGGAGTTCTACTGTCTTTCTTTATGACTCCCAATCCTTTGGATTACAATATCCCCTTGTCATGATGGTACTCACACTTATTTTGCAAAGTTATCATATCTTCATAAAACCTCAGTCATACTAAATTTCTATGGTTGTCCCTACATGACTGAGAAATATCATTTTCTTTTGATCTTGCATAGAAATTTTAGACCTTTTTTGGCTACCTTCATTGAATTTCACATTACATGACTACCATTGCTACACTATTCTTGGGCTCTGTATTGGGGAGACCCTCATCAAGTGTCTTAATTCTTTCCTAGAAACAAAATGGTCTGTTGTAGCATTTCCTACAGAAACAAAAGTCTGCACTCTATCCTTTTGCATAAACTGTGCCATTTTATTGTCACATAACTTCATCGAATGTTGCCCCTTTGATCCTAACTCCATGTGATCACTTCCAAACATTGTAACAGTCCTAAGAGATGATTGACTTCTTTGTCTCATTCATAGTCATGCTGACTATGAGGGTGATAGGTGGTTCTTTTCTCCATAGGCTGCTAAGACTATATGCATGCATCAACTGTTACAAAGAGCCTCTTTGTTCATTGCTCTTGAAACTCTTCTTTACTAGTTCCTTGAAAATGATTACAATGAAATCCAACTCATATCATATAAAATGGATTTTGAATCCATTTAAGAAGATTGAAAGACATATCAAGCAGAGTAAGATTTCCAAGCAGTCTATTGTTTGATCCATTGTGATATATGAAGAGCAAATTTCTTGATAATTAACACCATTTTGTTGCATCTTTTGAATCCGATAATGAAATTTGTTCAACTAGTATGATTCCATATTGATTTAATGCATCAAGAATAGGTTTATCATTGATTTGATCAAGTTGTTCAATTTCTTATCCCTCCTAAAACACAAGAGGGCAGCATGTTGGGCTCAACCCTCGTGGGAGCCACATTTTACTCCACATGTTGTAATTAGCTGAATCAAAATAGTAACAAGGATTTGTCCTAATTTGCACAATGAGTAAACATGCTAGATAAATAAAGCATATGATAGGTTTTTTTTATTACTCTTTTGTTTTCCTGGACACCTATGGTATGGTGTCTATTTTAATGCTTATGGACATTAGATTATATGTTTATGGATGCTTGTACACAATTTGATTAGTGACCTTTCATTTCTCTAACAACACTCTTTCTTACAGATGCAGGGAACCTAGGAGCAGCAAGGAGAGTGTCAAACGGAAGCAAGACAAGTGGGGAAGACTAAGGACAATGTAGGACAAGGTCAACGAGATTCGTCATTCTAGGCAATGATAGGTCCCTCTTCATTTTATGTGCATTTATTTTTTGTATCTATAAATGTATAGTATTTTCTTCATATGCATTAGAATAGTCAGTACCCTGGCTTGTGAGGGACACTATACACTTATGATCCTCAATAAAGATTACATTTTCAATAAATGTTGACTCTCTTTCTTATTGTATCCAATTGCACAGCTGTAGTAATGCAATCTTTTGATAATCTCTTATGCACATGGATGAAATTTAGCAAAAAAGTGACATGTATCTTTCAATGTTTAAAATCAAACAGAATAATAAGTCTACCTAATTTAGCTGGAAGCAAAATCAGGTAACACATCTAATAGGAGATCTAATGAATAATTAGCAACTTAGAAGTTTAAGAGGCATACTAATATCCCAATTCTCTTTCCAATATCCTTTTTGGTGGAGGAATATCCATACTCACAAGCCTCTTTTGTTGATGTACTTTTCAACTTAGAACATTTATTTCCTTACAACTTTTATTGTTCTGACACATAGTGCTCATGGTATTCCTTTTCCTTTTGGAACCTCTAAATGAATGTTGTTTTTCGCATAAATGTTGGTGAGTTCATCTTATACTTCAACCAATCTATGTACTATCCAACCTTTGGTTAGACCAACTGGATTTATCACTTTAGGTTTCTTTCTCTTATTCACCTTTCAAGTGACTTTTCCCACTTCTTGGTAATTTATTCTCTTATAACCTTTAGAGATACCAAAGTTATTTTGTCTCTTAATCAAAACCCCAATAATCTCATCAATTTTGGTTGTTGGAACCATGTCCACATTGTTGATTACTTCTTTCTAATAATTCTGGTCTTTTCTATTTTCCTAGGTACTAACTCTATTCTTGCAAGATCTTATCCTTATACATGAATTAGGTTTATGTCAAGAGTTCTCCAACCCTTGTGGATACCTCCTTCATTGAATTTCTAGTTTGATCTAATTTATGCCGACATTGCATACATATAGATTCGTAGTGTTTTCACTAAATCCAATAATTCTTGACTCTTTACAACTATAGGTTGCTACTATTAAGGGGTTATCTCATTTCTTCCCATCCCCTTAGAGTCATATAACTATTTTGTAGGATAAAGGTATATATGGGTTATTCTTCCTAACCTTCCTACATAACTTGATTGAATAATCGTTCGCAATCCCAAGTAATATCATAAGTTGTTTGGTTTAGGAGTTCCTACTCTAGGGATGAATCTTAACTAGTCCCAAATTTATACAAATTTCTAGTATTCTCATCTTCCTTTTCACTTCCTTATGTTATTTTCTCTTTCCATTTTGGCACAAGAACTTTTCAACCATTATCTTTTGATAAGGTTTATACATTGTTGTGTAATGAGCTCATAGGTTTCAATGCTTGAACCTAGTAGCTCTGATACCATGAGTAACATGCCAACCCTTCTAGGCCATAATTTTTTTCTAAATTTACACCTTGCGAGTAAATAAGTTATGTAGCATGCCATTGCAATAAATTACTTCTTTATTTATTGAGAATATATGAACAAGATTCCATATCAAGTTATAATAAAGATTATGTTTCATTACAATAACTTCACAAGTTACAACAATACAAGTATATGTACACTTACATGCATAGCTCCAATGAGCTTCAAAATAAATAGTTGTAAGATGGTCTAGGATCCTTCCTTTCAAATATTGGTTCTTTTGTTGCCTATTGTGGAGGAGAAGCATCACTCAGATGCTTTTCCGCCAACCACAGACTCATAATGCAGTCCCCTGCACATCTATCATTCGATAGATGGAACTTCCCTTCGACAAAGAGATTGGTAGAGTAACCGATAACGACAACCAACTGAGTATAGTGTTGTGTCCTACATAACTAGAAATTGTAATCCAAAAATATTTGTCTAGCATGTAATACTGGATGATGGTGAACTGATAGTGGAGCCAAAGGTCATCACACTACTTTGGCCAAAGTGTTTCATTCAGAATGTTCTATTGAGGGTCATCTATCACATACACTACTTAGAGCTGATTTTACTCAAGGCTATCTTAAGCTACTCATAGGTATTTCCTTCAATGGATAGTCCATCATTCCAGATAACCTATCACCATATTAATCTACTTGGAATAAACCTACTTAACTAGTAAGTACTCAAGCTAGGTATTTCCTTCAATGGATAGTCCATCATCCCAGAGATAACCTACATACTTGGAACAACCCTACTTACAAGTACAAAAACTCCCTCCCATACTGGATTATCTATCCTAGGAGTAAACACAAGCTTTCCTAGTTAAATCAATAACTTATCTAAGTGCACTATATGTTCCTTTCATGTTCAATCATACCTAGTATATAATACCTATGATAAACACTCATCTCCTACTATGTGAACCAAAGAAAAATAGAGATGGGAGAAAGGCCCACTTCTATTCTCTTTTGGTCATTCAATAATTTCCTAGGAATCCAAATTAGATTGACTATCAACCTCAAAGGTGAGTCAATTCTAAACAAGGAAAACCTAGGAGGGGGTTCTTTAAGCTTTAAGGGGTTCACCACAAAGAAAAAGCTTGGAAAAGACAAATAAGCATTCAACTCACAAAACCTAATAATGCAAGCTAAATGAAGGATGCAAATGATGAAATAATGCAGCAAGTTAGGATATGTGTACCTAGGAAGCCTGGAAATGTGACAAGGATTTGTTGGAAATATGAAGAAGATTGAATATCTCTACATTTTGTGTTGTCATCGATGTCACCATGTTGTGATTACAAGTTTAAGGATGTGTCTGATCCAATATTTTGGTCTAGTATCTGAACTAGTATTCGTGTTGCTCTCTTCGGTATTCTTGTCCACACTCTTCTGTAGTCGACTATTACTACTTGCAGCATTGGGAAATGGTTTGTAGGTGTCGGGAGCATGTACTTTCAAGATCTTATGTATCTAGATGCTCATATAGTGTATCAAAATTTCAGTGATATTTACAAACGTTCTATTAGGTCTATCCTTGGCCAACCTAATGAATGGTGAATTAATTTTGCTATGTGGATATATGTGCAACCTATCCTAGGTCTGTGCCAACTTGATGTAGTGTGTTGGGAAGATTTTGTGATCGCTTGAAGCCGACTGTTAGTATTTTTTGGTAAATATGATGTGCATCTAATTAGGCCGACCTAATTGATGCTTGCAGTTGAGTCAAGTATATATATTGGACAGGGTTGAAGATTAAAGTAGTGAAGAAAAGTGTGGATGTTGGCAGTTGAAGTGTGACGGTGTGCGCGAAAGTGATCAAATATAATGAAGTGTGTTAAGTCAGTGTATTGAGCATCGTCGGAACTGTATCAACACTTTTTAGGTGCATTATTCTCAATTCATTTTGGCTGTAAATCCTTCTTTTGTTTTGTAAATATTTTTGTAGGAAGCGAGCCTCCCTGTAAGTAGTGAGATTTTGTATCTAGACAGTGAGTCTTATATTTTCTTTTCTAGAACAATTTTATATTGTGAGTTAATCCTCACCGTGGTTTTTCCCTCATTGGGTTTTCCACGTAAAATCTGGTGTTTAGTGTGTTATCTTTCTTTTTGTTTTGTATCTCTTTCTTATGTTTAATAACAAAATAGTGTGATTGTGGAATGGATTTATGTTGAAGCTTTAAAATTAAATTTCTGTGACAACTAATTCACCCCCCCTCTCAGTTGTCTTGCATCCTTTAACAATTGGTATCAGAGCTTTGGTTCCTTGGTGAAGAGCTTAACTGCTTGAGGAGGATTCTGAGGATTGATTAGATGGATGATAAAGGAGAGCTCCGGATTACTCTTGAGGATCTTGAAAAAGTGGAAAGAGAAAACAGAGATCTAAAGGACAATATTGATGATGCAAATGAATGTGTCCAAAAGTTGAAAGATCAACTAAAGAAATTCAAGGAAACACATAGGGAAGTAAGTGAGTAGCTGAAACAAGAAACAATAGGACTGAAGGTGTCAATAGAAGAAAATAAAATAATTGAAGAATGTCTGAATACAATGGTACAGAACAAAGTTGATGAATGCTCTAAACTTAAATAGGAGGTGGTGAACCTAAGGATTGAACTAGAGAAGGAAAAGCTTTGTGAGAACAAGTTCAAATCTAGCTCCAATAAGCTTGGAGAATTGATTGTTGGATAGAAATCAAGTAAAGATAAAGCTGGTTTGGGAAATGATGTAGGTGAAAGTTCTAAGGAAAATAAAATGACTCAGGACAAAGGGAAGCAAAAGAGGAAGTTTGGAAGAAGAAAACTTGTGAGACAACCTAATGCCCATAGGTATCCCTCTTTCAATGTTATTTTTTTTTCCTATAATAAATATGGTCATAGAGCAATAGAATGTAGAAGCAGAATGAATCAAAATCAATTTTCTGGCTCATTTTCTGGACAATGTTTTTCATGGAAGAAATATGGACATAAAGCTACTAAATGAAGATCTTAGGTGAGAATGATCAGCAGGGTGATGATGAACAGATTTCATGGAGGTAGAATGAATCAATCCTTTAATGGCTACTACTATACATGCAACAAATTTGGACACAAAGCAAATCAGTGTGGTTCAAGAGGTAATGGAGGTCAAACTAATCAAAAAAGTGTTGTCTGTTATAACTGTAATAAACCTTGACATATCTCATTGGTTTGCATAAGTAAGAATGGAAAGCAATCTACTTTGGTAGAGAAGAATGATCTGGTAAAGAATATTGACAAAGAAGAAATGAAACAAGAGATGAATAAGATATGGAAGAAGAAAGAGGAAGAAGAAGAAAAACCTGAAACTACTGATGGGTCAATGCCCTCATCTAGTATAGATAACTTATTCAGTAATTAGACCTAGCAAGGTCTTAGGGGGAGCATTATCAGAAAAATTATAAAACCCCTTGTTGTATGGTGTGTCAAAGGTTGGCACAAGGATGGAATATGAAAAATCAGTATTCAAAAGTTTTGGAAAAGGAACTGGAAGAAATCATGTTGGTATGGAAGTTTACAAACCAAATTATGGTTTTTTGTGTTGGGAAGGATATTTTTAGCAGCTTTTTGATGTTTTCCACATTTAATGCATGGTTAGGGAAAATTCAATGGTGTGTAAGTTGAAATCTTGTGAGTCTTCTTGATTAATTGAGCATCTAAAGAACCTGAGCGATCTTGAAGTGAGTTGAAGTAATTCTGGAAGAAATTTGAAGAAATTAACTCAGGTAATCAAATAATTCATTTCTCTATTTGCAAAAAGGGTAGAAGAAGAAAAATGAAGAAGTTTCAAATAACGAATTAAAGAAAGAATAGAAATGGACAAAGAATCGAGTGATGTCCTCCCTCTAAAGCTGAAAGGAGATGAGCTAGAGGAATTTGATCATAGGAAGATGAAAGAAATGGAGCTAATGCTGAATCGAGATGAATTACAGAACATCAAAACCCTAGGTATGGATTTGTGGAGTTAATTTGCGTGGGTTGTCGATAAAGAGTTTATCTTGTTCATATTGAATCGTTTCAAGAATAGAAGCATTGTATTGGACAAACCCTACTTGGTTATGAAGGAAGCGATCGAGGCTATCACTGGCTTATGCAGTATCAGTGACCTTCCTGGAAAGAAAACTCTAAAGTATAAAGATGTGGAGGAATTGACTAGTATTTGTAAAGACCCGCGAGCTTTATTGATAAACACTCTTGAAGATCTGGCTGTAAGGTAGGTTGTGTATGATATTTCTTACAAGGTCTATTTTAGAAATCATGAAGGTTCCACATCGGCCATTGTTGTTCAAATTGTGCACATGATGGTTAAGGAGAATAGGAAATTTTACTTGTGTAGCTTGTTGCTTGAGAAACTTTCTGAGAATGTTTGAATGTCGATAATAGAGGGTTACCCCTTTCATTTCAAATCTTTGCTAGTATGCTTGGAATTTTACTTTTTGAGTTCCTTGTCGGGAAAAGATAATGTGGTATGGGAATCTAGGATTCCTATTGGAAAACAGGTTTACAGTTATCTGGAGGCGTTGTCAGACTGTGCAAGTATGTGTAAATCTTATTTTACATCTTTCAAATCAAATCTTTGCTCTGTTATATCTGCTTCGAGTTAGTTTGAGGTGGGCTCGTCCTCCAGTAAAAGGAAATTGGAGATTGTCATTAGTGAATCCCCTCCGGAATCAAAGAAGAAGAAAGTTATAACTGAAGATATCATTGACATTTTAGATGAAAAGGAGAATGCATCCTCTGATGACATCTAGTCTATGTTAGTTAAGGGGAAGATGAAGAAGCTTGGTGAATTATGGAGTGCAACCTCTCCTATTGACATACTAAAAATTGATGATGCTTTGGTAGAATACCTACTTCCAAAAGGTATTGGTTTATCAGTTGGTTTTGATTTCTTTCTGAAAAATCTTGTTGAGATTTTTGAAGAGAGAATGTTGCTTGAAGGTCTAGAAGGACGTAAATTTGAATCTTTGGTTGAAAAAAGGTGTAATAAAGCTAAAGGGAGATTATCTAAATTGATTGTGGAAACAAAGAAGTGCATAAAAGAAATATCTGACATTTACAAGTATTGTCTCCGATGGCTTGCTACGGTAGACAATTTCAGAAGTAAAATTGAAGCAATTGAGTCAGAAGTAAATAGTATTAGAAAGAGTTTTGACATCTTTGAAGATAATGAAGGAAAGCAAAGATTGAGAGTTGGTGAACTACAAGTTGAACTGGTTGTTGTGCATAGACAGAGAGATGATGTAGTTAAGACTTTTTGTCTTCTTAAGGAAATTGTTGAGGTTCGGTTAGACCATCTTTTTGGAATTCTTACTAATGCTGAAGATGTTGAAGGACAGAGTTCATATTGTTCACTATCTTTTACTCTATTGGGAATATTGGAAAGCATCTGCACTCAAATGGAGTTTGCTAATTTTAACTAGAAAAAGTTGCATCCAGTTCTTGAGGAGAGATGTAAGAAAGTTTTTCAAGTGAAGAGTGTTATCTTTACTTGAATCCTGAATGTTCTATTTCTGTTGTCCTTGCTATGAAGAAGAAGAAAAAGGGGAGAAGAAGTTTTTGGTCAGCTGGAAGCTTTTTTTTTTTAATCTTTATGACTTTTGATGTTACCATGTTCAAATTTTTTACATCCTTTTTGTCCGCCCTTTGCCATTGATGTCAAAGGGGGAGAGATTGAAGTTAGGGGGAGAGATTGGAATTGGAGAGTTTTTTTTGGTAGTGGGGAGAAATTTAAATTGTTGTGAGAGTTTGAAGGAGAAATTTTTATTCCATGTTGCCATCAATGACAAAGGGGGAGATTGTTGGAAAAACGAAGAAGATTGACTATCTCTACAGTTTTTGTGTTGTCATTGATGTCACCATGTTGTGATTACAAGTTTAAGGTTGTGCCTGATCCGATATTTTGGTTTGGTATCTGAACCGGTATTCGTGTTTCTCTCTCTGGTATTCTTGTCTGCACTCCTCCGTAGTCGACTGTTACTACTTGCGGCTTTGGAAAATGGTTTGTAGGTGCTAGAAGCATGTACATTCAAGATCTTACGTATCCAGATGCTCATATAGTGTATTGACATTTCAGTGATATTTGCAAACATGCTATTAGGTCTATCCTTCTGACCTAATGAATGGCGAATTAATTTTTCTATGCGGATATATGTGCGACCTATCCTAGGTTTGTGCCGACTTGATGTAGCGTGTTGGGAAGATTTTGTGATCGCTAAAGCTAACTGTTAGTATTTTTGGTAAATATGATGTGCATCTAATTAGGCCGACCTAATTGATGCTTGCGATTGATTCAAGTGTATATATTGGACAGGGTTGAAGATTAAAGTAGTGAAGAAAAGTATGGATGTTGGCAATTGAAGTGTGACAGTGTGCATGAAAGTGATCAAATATAATGAAGTGTGTTAAGTCATTGCATTGAGCATCATCAGAACTGTATCAACACTTGTTAGGTGCATTATTCTCACTTCATTTTGGCTGTAAAGCCTTTTTTTTTTCTGTAAATCTTTTTGTAGGCAGTGAGCCTCCTTGTAAGCAGTGAGCTTTTGTATCTAGACATGAGTCCTTTTTGGGCAGTGACGCTTATATTTTATGTTCTAGAATAATTTTATATTGTGATTTAATCCTCACCGTGGTTTTTCCCTCATTGGGTTTTCCACGTAAAATTTGGTGTTCAATGTGTTATCTTGCTTTCTATTTTGTATCTCTTGCTTATGTTTAATAACAAAACAGTGTGATTGTGGAATGGATTTATGTTGAAGCTTTAAAATTGAATTTCTATGACAACTGATTCACCTCCCTCTCAATTGTCTTGCATCCTTTAATAGTATTTTGGAAATAAAAAGTTGTCAAAATGTTCTATGGAGGACTAAGATGCCCTTAATGTCTTATTAGTCCCACTACTGTTTTTCAGGGAAAATGTGAAATCTTTGAATGTCGAAACCGAATCTGAAAGAATCTTTGCAAAATTCCACTTTCAGGACTAAGACGCCCTTTCTATCGCCTTAGTCCCGATATAAATTTTTGAAATCTTTGAATGTGATCCTAAGGCTTGATGTATGCTCCTTCTTCTTCTTTGATCTCAAGTTCTGAAACTTCCATATTTGACCTATATGTGAGTTTCCGTGAAGATGACAACTTTGCAATGCAACTTTGCACTTCAAATGATCTTCAAGTCTTCAACCTAAATCTGTAATTACAAACACACAAGAGGGGAAAAACTTGCTGATTGTTACTGAATGGGGGTTTTCCTTGGTCAAACCCCTTGTTGGTAATTAAACCTTGAAATGAAATGAAATGAAGGAGGGAAATGATGAATGAACAAAGTACTATGTTGCAACTCACCAAACCCTTGTTGTGAAATCTGCAAACATGTGTGAAGTGGTTGGCTTGAATGTAGATCTTGAATCAATGGAGTACTTGATGGATATGGACTTGAATTGCTTGCTTGAATCAAAACCCTACATCACAAATGTTAGCACAAAAACATACACGATGCAAGAATATCCTTGATATGATGCTCGAATCTTGATGATGGCTCTGAATGCTTGATAAATTGCTCTTGAATGCTTGAATACTTGGATGCTTGGATGCTTGTTAGATTGCTAGATGTCAATATGAAAGAAGGAACCTTGTATTTATACTTATCTATGCTTAATATCCTAAAATTACACCACAACAAGCCGACTTATGAATTCATTAATTAAAGGAGGCTAAATCCCACCAAGATTTGAAATTAAATCCCGAAAATAACTCAAGGGGGACTAAGACGCCCTAGGTGGCGTCTTAGTCCCGAGGCATGAAACTTGAGACACATAATCCAAAAAGGGGCACATTTAAGGCACACTTGAAATTAGGGTCCCAAGACCTTTGGGGGACAAAGAGACCCTAGGTGTCTTATTAGTCCCAATCCAAAAATCAAGGACACAACCAAAATCATTAAATTAGTATTTATCCATTGATGTTTTTTAGGATTAGCTAGAAAAAGATGTAATTCATTAGGCTTGTGGATGCAAAATAGGACCAATTAAGACATAAATAAGGATAAATAAAGCAAGGTGGGCCCAAACAAGTTTTAAAATGCAAGAGCATGCATTTTCCTATACTACATTTAGCCCCCACTTTAGTGAGAGGATGAACTTGCTTCAAAATCACACTAAATTAGACAACCATACAATCAAGAGGGGTTCAAATGTACGAATACTAGTAAGATAGGATGACAATAACCAAGAGGGTGGCCAAGCCCCCAGGATCAAGATCCTATGGAAAACTAACATAGGCACAAAGGAACATGCTTGCAGATGATATATGAAGCCATAACCAAATCACCAACATACACTATCAAAGATAGAAAAAGGAAAAAAAATGCAACGGATCAAGCTTCGACTGGTTGTCCAATGTACTGTGGACCGAGTCTAGGCTATTTGTCCAAAAAGGTTTACAAGTGGAACATACTATCCACTATGCAAAAAAAACGTGCATGCTCACAAGGGCTAGTGAAGCTAGTTGTCCACTAGGTGAGCCCCAAGAGGTCCATATCAAATTCATACCCCCATGACTATGAGAAGGACAAAAAGAAAGAAAAATGCATGCTCATGAGGGCTAGTGAAGCTAGTTGTTCACTAGGTGAGCCCTAGGGGACCATATCAAAGCCATACCTCCATGACTTTAATAAGGTAAAAAAATGCAACACAACAATAAAGAGAGATGTTCAAAGGGATTTTGCTTAGTTTGTGCCAGGTCTCTTCTTAGGGAACATTGTGCCTAATATCTCCAAGAGAGGACAAGTCAAAGAAATATCACGCTCTCAAAGGAAATCAGGCCCAATGACACCACCAAGAAAAGGAACACATCGCGAGAAGAAAGAAAATCCCACAATGAAACATGAGTGTCAATGTATGCCCCCACTTTAAAGTGGTTGCTAACACTATTGTTGTGAGAAATTTCTTTAAAGTAGAAGAAGACGTGATATCTTACTTGGAAAGCCCTATATAAGCCATGTCATGCAATAGGAATACAATGCTAAAGATAACTCAATACATCATGTGCGAGCCAACTTAAGGCATGTCGTCCACATCCCAAGCTTGCTCTTACATATACATGGAAGGTGGTCAACTAGCCAAAAGAGGTAATGACAGGTGACATACGTGGACAAGGATACCTAACCCCTTGCCCCCACTTAGTGTAGGACAAGGGTGAGCCGAATAGGATGAAAATAAGTATCAATTAGAGGAACTAGGTGCTTACACATAAGAGAGAGCACCACACTCCTTAAGATGTTGAATTTTATCACTTAAGGCATTACATTCATTAGTAGCATGACCATGAACTCTATGATATGCACAAAATGAATGTTTGTTGTAAAATTTATTTCGTGTTCTTGGAGGGAGGGATATCAAATGATCTTGGAGGAGTCTAAAAAAGATACCTTCTTGATCCAAAGTAGAAGATGTTCCTTTATTTTGCTACAGAGATATCTCTTGCTTAGTACAAGACTCTTTAGATTATGAGATTTTCTTCTCTTCTTTAAAGGAAGGTGTAAAATCTATGAAATTTGAATCGTAAGTGTTTTGCATGTTGAAATTGACATTAAGCGAATATTTCTTTGTATGTCTCATTTCTTTCAAAGGATAAGAATCGAGACCACTAGTGTCTATCAATTCAAGATGCACTAATGTTAAAGTTGGCTTAGAAGGATGTTTGGTAAGAGTGTTGATATTGAGTGAAGGCCTATTGGTTTCTTTCAAGGACAATAACCAAGACCACTAGTCTTTTCTTGCATGTGACCTCGGCTCTATAGGGACATAGACACCTTGTTCTCTAGCACTGCATCCTTTTCCACTGTATCCAAGTTATTTCATAAGTTCGTAACCTTTTCTGTAGAGCTTCTTCATCTATTTCGGATTCGGTGGTGGCTCATAATTGTTTGTGTCAAAATTAGTTGTGTAATTGTTGCATGTTGAAGATTCACCTTGTGTACGCTCTTGTTGTGTTGACATTTCTGCTTTTTTTGTTCCCTTTTCAGAGTCTTTGTTTATGATTTTGTATTCTCCCATGAATGTAGGTTCAAAATCTAAGGAACTCCAATCATCTTCTAATAGCTTCATGACTTCCTCAATATGTTTTTCTTTTCCTTTCTATTGCACAAGTTCCACTTATGTAGTTGGTGTCAATGTTTTAAAAGGATTCTCTTTACCTTTCTCAATGTTCAAACAACTATTTGGTTCAAGGTCGGCTTTGATTGTATAAATTTTGTTGTTGTAGACATATTTCATGATAAGATGAAGGGTAGAGGGCACAACATGCATCTCGTGAATCCATGGTATGCCTAAAAGAATATTGTATGAAAGATCATCAGGCATAACATAGATCAGGGTTTGTAATGTAACTTTATCAACTTTAATTAGGTAATGTGATAAATCAAAAATCAAAGCCACTAATAGATAAAGAGGTGGGTTGGATTTTGATTTATCAACACCAAGCTTATCTAAAAGGTTTATACTACACACATTAAGAGCTGAGCCATTATTAACAAAGGTTCACTTTATCCCTATGCTATTGTATTGAGCTATGATCATGAAAGCATCATATTGTTTTTGCACTTCCAAAGGAGGGAGCTCACTTTGGTGGAAAAAAATGTCAGAATTTATTCCTTGAATCATTGTTGCTATGTCATCCAGATTTTCACTAGAGGGGACCACAACTTGTTGCAAGGTTGTTTGAAGCATAGTGTGATAATTAGGTGAATTTTGAATTAGGTCCCAGGGGGATATCTTTGCATGAGTATTCTTAAACTGTTCAACAAGATCATACTCCTTTCCACTTTGTGAAGGAAAACGAGGGGGACCTAGTAAGATAGGATTAGGCAATGGGAGGGATGTTGAAGGTGTTTGTTTTGGTTGCAAATTGTTCCTAGTGTTTTATGTATGAGAAACAATATTGTAACTCGGTTGTTACGAAACATTGTTCTTAGGTGGTTCGAGGATAAGGGCAGGTTTTTTTTGAACTTGTGGTTTATGAGGGGGTGGATAAATGATAATTTTAGGCTCAGGAGAGTACTCCAAGGGGTATCTAATGTGCATAACCTCAAAAGAGTTATCCTTATTTTCATGATCTCTTAGTGAAGAGGAGTCTATTGTTACTTCATCATCTTCATCTAAGGAATTACTATTGTCAATGTTCTCATTTTCTTCCACTATTATATCTTCCCTAGTAGGAGAGTTTTTAGGAGAACTACAAACCAAATGTTCTTGACATTCAAGGATTGGTTCTCCTAAGATGGCTTCATCACATGTAAGGGAGTTACCATTGGTTGAATTTTCTTGTTCATCAATAGTGAGGATATTAGGAGAAGGCTCTATTTGATTGTGATGATTGTTCTCGACTTTATCATTTTTCCCTAAGGTCTCATTCTCTTGTGCTATACCATCTACCCTAGTAGGAGAGTTTGTAAGATGTTCATCACATTCCATGGTAAGATTTTGTAAAGTAGCTTCATCACAAATAGGGGATGCATCAAGAGAAGGACAACTATGATTACCAAATAGATCATTCCAATTGGTAGGAGCATTAGGGAAGAGAGGAACAAGATTCTTATGAATCTCAATGGGTGCATCTTCTAACACTAAGCTATCCTCTTCACATTGAGGAGGGAAATTAGGAGAAGTACCATTTTTATTGTCATAGCTATCTATGGTATCATCCTCTTTCGCTAAAACATTCTCACAAGCAAGGGATGAATGGAGACTAGGTAAGGTGATGTTTAGGAATGTTTCTATGATTTCATCTTCTTGTTTTCTAATATCTTCCAAAGGGGGAAGAGGAGAGGGAAAATCAAGATTCTCAATTCTTGTATCTTCTAAGTTCACCAAGATACCTTCGTCACGAATAGGAGAGGTATCAGGAGAAGATCAAGTATGATTATTATGTCTATAGATGCTTGCATCCTCTTGTATCATACCATCCTCAGCAATAGGAAATGTAATATTAAGGATTGTGTCAATGGTTTGATCTGCTTTTTCTAAGATGTTCTCATAACTATGAAAGATAGTACAAGGATGACTAACATGTAACTTCTTAATGACCTCATTGTTTTATTCTAAATTGAACTCATAAGAGGGGATGTTGAACTTATGCAATCATTTTTAACCATATCAAAGCCACATCTCTTGAAAGAAAACATGTTATATCATGGAAAATTAAATAAAGTGAAATTCTATAAACAAGGTAATTTGTTGATTACATTATGCAACAACCTGAAAGATGAAATGTTGTAAATGAAAATTTGGAATTGAGCAATGCATGAAATGAAGCACTTTAAACTAGATTTAGTGAAATGCATATAACATAAAGTCAACCCACTAAAACAGATAACCAATGACAAGAAATAGAAGTGTAGAAAAGCAATTTTAAACCCTCGAAACTATAGCTTCAAACTCAATAGGGACTAAGATACCAGCAAGGGCGTCTTGCTCCTATTGAAGGAATTTGGAGGGTACAAAAAGTGGAATAGAAAGCACACAACTCAAACAAGGTTTTAAGCCAGAAACTCACAGAGGGACTAAGACGCCAAAAAGCACATTTTTGTCCCAATAGAGGTTTTGTTCAAAAAAACAACAAATTATGGGTTGATAACAGTGTTCCCAGGTTTCCTACCTAGGGACTTGATGTTTAGAAACAAAAAAGTGTGCAAATGAATGCAAGAAAAAAGTGACTAGTGACAAGCAATTGGATGCAAAGTTGAATGCAATTTTTTATTTATTTTGAATGCAATAACAATGTTCTTAAATGCAATTAGGATGATTAATAATGCAATTTTTAGTTTTTGAATGAGATAAAATGATGCAAGAAAGAAAAATGTAACCTATATGCACTTTCACTAATGCAAGATGTAATGCAAGAATGAATGCAACCTACATCTAGGACTTTAATGAACTCCAAATTAGAAAATGAATGCTCTAAAATTTTAGGTTCACCAAAATAAACTGAAGAAAAATAGAGATGGGGGAAAGGCCCACTCCTATTCTCTTTTGGTCATTCAATAATTTCCTTGGAATCCAAATTGGATTGACTATCAACCTCAAAGGTGAGTCAATTCTCAAAAAGGAAGACCTAGGAGGGGGTTCTTTAAGCTTTAAGGGGTTCACCACCAAGCAAAAGCTTGGAAAAGACAAATAAGCATTCAACTCACAAAACCTAATAATGCAAGCTAAATGAAGGATGCAAACGATGGAATAATACAAGTTAGGATATGTGTACCTAGGAAGTATGGAAATGTGACAAGGATTCTGGAAATACAAAGAAGCTGTCAAAATGTGTTATGGAGGACTAAGGCGCCCTTACTATCTTATTACTCCCAATGTTGTTTTTCGGTGTAGATGCAGAATCTTTGGATGTTGGAACTAGATTTGAAAGAATCTCTGCAAAATTCCACTTGGAGGACTAAGAATCCCTTGCTACCGTCTTAGCCCCAATTTGAATTTCTGAAATCTCTGAATGTGATCTTCTTTGATCTCAAGTTCTGAAACTTCTAGATTTGACCTGTAGGTGAGTTTCCATGAAGATGACAACTTTGCAATGCAACTTTCCAACTTTGAAACTTTGCACTTCAAATGATCTTCAAGTCTTCAACATAAGAGGGGAAAAACTTGTTGATTGTTAGTGAGTGGGGTTTTTACTTGGTCAAACCCCTTGTTGGTAATTAAACCTTGAAATGAAATGAAATGGAGGGAAATGATGAATGAACAAAGTACTATGTTGCAACTCACCAAAACCTTCTTGTGAAATCTGCAAACTTGTGTGAAGTGGCTAGCTTGAATGTAGATCTTGAATCAATGGAGTACTTGATGAATATGGACTTGAAATGCTTGCTTGAATCAAAACCCTACATCACAAATATTAGCACAAAAAAATACATGATGCAATAATATCCTTGATATGATGCTTGAATCTTGATGATGGATCCAAATTCTTGATGAATTGCTCTTGAATGCTCAAATACTTGGATGCGTGGATGCTTGGATGCTTGTTAGATTGCTAGATTTAAATATGAGAGAAGGAACCTTGTATTTATACTTATCTATGCTTAATATCCTAAAATTACACCACAACAAGCTGACTTATGAATTCATTAATTAAAGGAGGCTAAATCCCACCAAGATTTGAAATTAAATCCCAAAAATACCTCAAGGGGGACTAAGACGCCCTAGGTGGCATCTTAGTCCCAAGGCATGAAACTTGGGGTACAGACTCCAAAAAGGGGCACATTTAAGGCACACTTGAAATCAGGGTCCCAATAACATTGGGGGACAAAGACACCCTAGTTGTCTTATTAGTCCCAATCCAAAAATCAAGGAGACATAGCCAGAATCATTAAATTATCATTTATCCATTGATGTTTGTCATGATTAACCAGAAAAAGATGTAATTTATTAGGGTTGTGGATACAAAATAGGACCAATCAAGACATAAATAAGGATAAATAAAGCAATGTGGGCCCAAACAATTGTGAAAATGCAAGGGTATGCATTTTCCTAAACTACACTATGGAGTACTTAAAAACACATTATGAAAACAACATAAAAGCTTCAATTTCCTTTTCAAAACACTCTAATTCCTCTAATACATATACTAGGAAAGACATCTCAACCATGCATGCAAGACACATCATTTCAAAGAAAATAACAAAGAAGAAGAGATCCCCATGCATGTTATTGCTTATCCAAATAAATGGCAACAATGCAGCCTTTTCCAACAACAACAAGCTTGGTAAACAACTTCTCAAGAATGTCACCATAAACTCTATCTCTCAAGTTGATAGCTTACTCCTCTCAAAATATAGCCTCCTCTCAAAATATAGCTTTCTATTAAAATATTTAACCTCCTCACAAACTACATTCAAACTCACTTCCTTTCTCTCTCTCAATGCAAAGCAAAGTATGGCTGGAAAATACAGAATTATAAATTGCAAAAGATGTATTATCTTATGGAAGAATGCATCCCTCTCAAATGAAATGGTTCAGCTATTTATAGAGCAACCAAGCAACCACAAATCCTATAGTTTAGGCATGTTAATGGACAACAAGTTTCATACAAAGCAACACATGAAACAAATCAGAAAGGTGGTGAATTCACAAGCTAATACTCAGCATAATCACCTACAAGTCAACTTGTTTTGTGTCAGTAATCTAAAGACTTATTCAATCAGCATATGCATAACTCAAATTGTCACAATGAGAAGACATCAACAACAATTCAAACTCAAAGGTGGCACCATTTCCAATTCCATTTCCTACATATTTGGCATAGTTAAACTCATTCAACTTCCATTTTATGACAAGTTTCCATCGACCCATTTGGTGGATGAATCGACTTGAGCAGTTTAATACGTTAGAAAAAGTCAAGCTTGGTCTCACTAAAGGCGTTGACCAAGTCAAGCATTTTGTAGACATCAATATAAAATGTAATGCAACGACTTATATTGTGTGCCATTCATTATGATAATTGGTTTCCATTAACAGTCATAAGCTATTAAATCGACCTCCTTTGACATAGTCAATATTGACATCCATTTCATAGTCTCCATTGACTACAAAATAGCCTTATAAATTGGCTTCAATGAATAAGAGATAGTCGATTTCAATTAACATATATGATATGTTAAATATATATGATTATATATATAATATTTATGATTATATATATATATATATATATATATATATTTAAATACTACAATGTATTTATATATATTGCAAACCTATAATGTAAGCATGCATTCGATATAATGTATGCATATATATATATATATATATATATATATATATGTACATAAATGTATATTCCTCTATGTACACATAGGTGTAGGTATATCTATATCGATGCATCCGTATTAACGTGTCCATTCACCAACGTATGCACATATCGATATACATATACATATGGATACGTGTATATACTACACACACACACACACACACACATATATATATATATGTTCACATCCAATTCACATAAAGCCATTCATGATTACCATCATATTGATAAGAGTTTACATGTGGTACATTTATACATATGCATATATGTATCGTTTGATCCCATTAACATGCATGTGCATATATATAAACATACTTCCACATACATCCCACTTGTCAAAATAATTGTAATAGCACAAGAAAGATCTCAAAAGATCAAATAGATAAACATCACCCAATAATGCACATGCAATAGTAAACAAGACTCTCAAATGTAGACATATTGGCTAAGGATGACTTACCTACTACCCACAAACTAACTCAACTTAATCATTCTAATGTGGTGTGTGTTTATGCTTAGATAGTTTACTTTTACCAGTTACCCGACCAAGATCTTCTATCGAGTGATACTTCCCCTCCACCTGGAGGAATGAACACATACCTGCATCCACTAACACATGTACATGGTAGTCAATTGTTCAAAATATATGTAGTATACATAAACATTTCCAAATTTAGAATAATAATTCAATAACCATCTATTCTCATATATGCAGTATTTCCCCATGAAATAACATCAAATGAGATAACATTCACATTGACAACATGGTACGAGCACAATTTACTCATCTCTAGAATTCACATTACATTCACATTTTACCCTACATAGTAATAGTAAATAGTAATTACACAATTGGGGTGTAACAGAATAACATTCATTCATAATTCATTGATAGAAAAGTGCAAGCATAATTTATTCTCATTCAGAATTCAAATCACATTCACATTTACCCTACATAGTAATAGTAAATAGTAATTACACAATTGGGTGTAACACAATTCCTAAAAATTAAATAAATTTTCATCAAAAAACATATTCAATCGACCTATTTAATACAAAATTTACACTTAAAAAATGAGAAAACTTACTCCTTTGACCTCCTCAACATTGTGGTCATATTTTGGTGAACAATCAATGAAGATTTGGTGAGGAATTGTGCTTCCTAGAATGCAAGCATGCTTTGAAGGGTTTGTATATTGTAGGTAAAGTTTTTGTTTGACAGAAAATGATGAATGAGGGACATTTTCTTATTTTTATTGCTTAGTGAAGCAATAACGCGAGTGCACTATAACGTGCTCATGTTATTATTTTGTAGTGACCAATCCTAAGGCTTGGTCACTCCAAGCCATAATGTGTGCATGTTATGGCTTATATGGGGCCAAAAAGTGGGGTGGCTACTTTTTGGCCCCCCATCTTTATGCACCCACCCTATAAATCTTAATACAAATTTTAAAGG
Source organism: Sequoia sempervirens (assembly GCA_007258455.2). Lineage (NCBI taxonomy): Eukaryota > Viridiplantae > Streptophyta > Pinopsida > Cupressales > Cupressaceae > Sequoia > Sequoia sempervirens. Next base: position 1,074,251,145 of record VDFB02281492.1, on the reverse strand, counting down.
TCATCCAAGTAGCAAATTAACACCCTTATATGTGTCAAAACACATCTCCATTGACGAAGCCCTTATCAAATGCACAAGCTTTAGAATTTTTATATTTATATTCTTTGTTCTTTTACAACAATTGATGATGGAAGTTGAGTATTTGTATTATAAATATTACACCATGTAAGTCATTGAAAATAAGAGTGTTTTCAAAATTTTAATGTTATTATATCTATATTCTTTTTAATTAAGGTTTCAATATTGATACACAAGATTGCACTATAAATTTAAAAATTGCATAGCATTCTTCAAATTAAAATTTATCATTTGTTTCAATTTTTCTTATTTAAAAAATTAAAGAAAGAGCTCATAACTATTAAAAATATAAACCATATTTAATCTCACCCAACATATTTTTCATGTAAAGCTATGTCTCATGCACAAGATACATCTCTCCAAGCATGATACCTATTTAAAGATCTTTGGATCTATGTATTTGTGAATGTAGAATATTAATTCAAGTTTTCCAATTCTAAAATGTGGTATCAAAGCTAAAAGAATTTGGATCATTGTTTTATTCACACTAAGCCAGTCTAAGATACAATTCATTGGAAGTTTGCAGCTAATGTAACATAAAGGATTTCATAGTTTTGAAAATGAATCATTGAAGAAATAGTTACCATCATCAAAGACCATTGTAAAGGTAAATTTCTTATTATGGTTGAAGAAAATTGTTTTAAGTCCTTGAAAGAAGAAGATCATTGGTTTGAGGCTAACATCTTATATTGAGGAATCTACATGTTTGGAGAGGAGTTCATAGTTGAGAAAGATTATCAACAAAGGAAGAAAATCCATAGTATTCTTTGGTATTTATAAAATCCCCTAAGCTAAAGTAAGGACAATTGTGGTTAGAGGATGTTGCATTAGTTCTTGAAGATGTAAAAAATTAAAAGGAAGATTGAAGATTGGGTTGGGCCATTGTTAAAGGAAGGAAAAAAATGATCATGATTAGAAATCCATAGGAATAAGGAATTCATAGCTAAGAGAGGGAGGGAGAGAGAGAGAGAGAGAGAGAGAGAGAGAGAGAGAGAGAGAGAGAGAGAGAGAGAGATTCAACTTTTCTTTAACTCAAGTCGCAACTCAAAAACATTGAGGCTCCCACTGTCAAAGAAGGATTGATGAAATGTCAAAATTGTAGATAAATGGTATTTGTAGAGTTTTTGGTCATTGATTTATGAAGGATAATTTTCCTAAACTCTAGCCACTATTAGAAAATTACAACCAAAAGGTAGATAAATAAAGAGATTGAAATTTTCAAAGATGAAAGTTCAGCTAAGAAAGACCATAGACAATAGTGGTGAAAGAGTTGATTTGAATAAGGGAGAATACCCACCATGGGAAGAAGATTGAATAACTTGTGTATTTCCCAATTCAAAGATCACATTGTCAAAATTGAAGCAATAGTCAAAGGTTCTATTGATACCACTCAAAATCCACATGTAATGAGGATTAAAAATAAAATCTTATTTTTTTCTTTTAAAATATATCCTCATAAGGTGGATAGGAATTTTCAACAATTGTGATAAATGTTAATGTCCTTCAAAAAGAAGGTGGTTCAATCATAATTAGAAACATGAAATTGTGTGAGGTGTGTCTGTCATTGTTTAGTATTACAACATTGAATTGAACAAAAGCGGGACCAACTAATCTTAGACATCCTATAAAATTAAAATTTATAGATGGAGTCAAGTGTGGTCTAATTATCCCATGATAATTTAGGGCCAAAGCAAGGGTTTTAAAAACCATTTCTTTGATAAAATGCCTAGTAATTACAACTTTCAAGACAAAGTGTTCAATTGATTTTGTATTGTATTTGGAAATGTAAAATACAAACATTTCTCGAGGAAATAAAATTGTAGTCTTTTTTGTGTGGAGTTAGCTTCTTGAAAGAAGAGGTAACAATGTTCAATTCTAAACCGTAAGAGATAAGTAGGTCACAACAAAAGACAAGGAAAATAGTTTCTAAGGATCACAAATTTTGAAGAGGTTTAAGTATGCAAGAAAGATGTTGATTAATTTGAGAAGAAAAATAATGTGATAAAATACAAGTGGGAAAAGATTATAGCTTTAGAAGAAAGCCTATTTGAAGCTATTATTGGCAATTGATCAAAGAAGAATAGTGATCACAATTTTTTTAAATGTTTTCAAATTTTGATGAAGCTTGTAGTATTTGTTAAAATCTAAGCCTAAAGAGATACAGTTAGTGGTAGATCATTTCAATTCATAGAAGAGTGAAAGTGCATGAAGCCACCAAAATCAATCGCTATCAATTATTACATAAGTGGTTCTTCTATGCTTAAAATTTAATTATATAAGGAAACTATTTGTTCAAATGCAAAAGTTTAGTAAAAGTAAAAAGACAAATATAAAAATTTAATGTGTGTAAAAGATATTTTGGAAAAAGAATTGATGAAAGTTAAAAAGTAATTCAAAATGGATATAAAAGATAAAAGAATTAGGAAAATATATTTATGAATATTCATGTGAAAGTAATATTTTAAAAAAGGAACTAGAGAAAGTTAGAACAAAAAATGAAGAATTAGAAGACAAAAAGAGGTCACAAAAGGAAAAAATATCAAAATTGAAAGAAGAAAATAATTTGGTAAATTAATTACTTAAGCATACTTACAAGAAAATCAATGTCTAAGGTCTATGTTCTTACTTTGTGATATCTCATGTGATACAAGTGATTTGTGTGTTATAGTTGAAGCTTCATAAAATGCATAGTATAAGGTTGAAAATGATAATGTTTTTGAATCTATAAAACTTGTTAGTTTTGATGAGAATATCAAAAGTTGTTTTGAAAAAAATGTTGGTTTCAAGATCATGAAAAAATGGGATATGAAGGAAAAGGATTGAGAAAGTATATGCAAGGAATTAGAGAGCTCATTGAGCCAATGATGAGGCCATAGAATGAAGGCCTTGGATATGTTAGTGGTGAAAGAAATAAAAATAATATTATAGGCATTACAAGTTCAAAAAAATCAGCTCAAGGAATGCAATTTATGAAATATTCTCATTGTCATAGGCATGGACATGGACATAGACAAAAAAATATGTTGAAATTTTTATCTTCATAGTATTTTTGGATTGAAAAATTATTCTAAGAAATTGTGTTGAACTAGAAAGTGGAAGAAACAACCTCTAAAAGATAGCATACAAATGGATTGTGGATGGATTGGTGTACAAATAGGTTCAAAATGTTGTACAAGTATAAATATTCTCATGTCAAACAAAATAGCAACCATGCAAATGTTGATTGTAGAGATCATTATTGAATAGTTGTATCATTGATCACAAAGATAATTGTTGAACCTATAAAGTTGCAGTTTTGATCATAGAGATCATTACTGAATAGTTGTAACATTGATCACAAAGATCATTGAAGTTGTAGCGTTGAATGCAAAGATCATTGTTGAAACTAAAAAAAATGATCATAGAGATCATTATTGAATAGTTGAATCATTGATCACAAAAGTTATTGTTTAACCTAAACAATTGTAGTTTTGATCACAAAGATCATTGTTGAATCTAAAAAGTTGATTGTAGAGATCAATGGTTAACCTAAGAAGTTGTAGCATTGATCACAAAGGTCATTACTAAATTTGTGAAGGTTTTGATTACAAAGATAATTGAAAATGACTTCACCTCATCTATTAATATAACTATGAAATACAACTTATTATAGATAATGATGGACACGAATAATCAAGGGTGTTCAAAACAAGGATAAGTCTATATATTTATTGAAAGCAATGATGTTAAATATTCTCCATTTGTACATGGGTAGCTAATAAACCTATTTGGTATAGGTGCCCCCATCATCTAGTTAAGTTGTGCAATCAAACAAAATTTATGGAGGTGTTAAAAATATAGACTATATTTAATCACATCGAACATATGTTATGTAAAGTTATATCTCATGCACACGACACATTTCTCCAAACATGATATCTATTTAAAGATCTCTCAATCTATTTATTTATAAATATACAATATTAATTCAAAGTGATACCTATTTAAAGATCTCTCAATCTATTTATTTGTAAATGTAGAATATTATTCAAGCTTTCCAATTTTAACAATAAACGTGCCTTAAAAACAAAGAAAATTTTGATGTAGTAGCACCAGCAAATATATCCTTACGCCATTTTTTTTTAAATAATTGATTGCACCCGTTGCTGAATAATGGTTCAGACTTTGGCAGGGGTAATTGGGCAGATCATGAGACAGACAAGGAATATCCTTACGCCAAAGACAAGGAAAAGCTTATGCACTCGCCTCCTTGGCAGATGAAAAGCATCTAATTCGTAGTTGGGCTGCCACCCTTTGCACACGCTCACTTTTTCTAGTTATTTCTTCAACCTTGTCTTCTGACCAAGTCGTTTCTTCCAACTTTTTTGACTGAAGGAATTGCAGTGGAAGACGCGAATGCAAACAATCACCCAAGCGTACACACCGACAATATCAAATCGCTCATTCCACTGTTGTGGGAAGATAGTCCAAATACTGATGGAGATGAGTACTGCATATCGAACGTATCATTTGTTCCATCTATATTTATGGCGTAACACTCATTCACTGATGATTATCTGGCGATGATTCATCAAAGATTTTGACTGTCATATACTCTGATTTTGTTGTAATTTTCGAAAAAGCTCATGGCATGTGCTCTGATACATGTGTCAGGCCAGGATTGAGGAGGAGGACCGAATGATTTAATCTTATATTGATTTGAAAATGAAGATTATATTCTTAGGCTGCCATGAAATAGTTGAACTACCAAAGCAAGAAAAAAAAAAAGAATTTATCAACACTGAAAAACAAATCAAAGTGTGCTAACCCACAAGATTTCAGGTCTATTGGCAAGGATTGCTTTACTCCCAATCCTAGTCATGAATTTGAAACTCTTAGAGTACAAAAATTGAACAGTGAAAAAACATCCATATATATTTATGCTTCCATACACACAGACAACAAGTGGAAGAGAAACATGGCATGTTTGATTCCCAGGGCTGCTGACAAGACCATATGCTGCTCTACCACACGCCATGCCAAAAAATGTGTAGTGACTTCTACAGTTAGGCAACGTCATTCCAGTTGGACGTAGCTAGATATCCTCTGTAGCCTGTTTCAGAGTTTTCTGGAGTCTTGTCTGGGTAAAAGATTCAGCTGAACCCAAAAAGAAATCGGCCTAGTCAACAGACAAACCAAAAAGAGATTTGCACACAAGAGTTTTGTCTTTCCTGGCTTTAGCCTTATTTGCGGCCTTCTAGTTTCCTATGCACTGCAGTTCAAGTCCTACGACTATTGAAACTACATAGTGCATGGGTAGCATTTGAACATCATAAATTGCTCAAGTTTTTGCATATCTTTGCTAGCAAATGCCCTAAAATATTTCTCAAAGTCTATTTTGTGTTACATTTACATATACATATATATGTATATATGTGAGAGTATATACATATATGTAATTGATCATAGTAACTCAATAAATTTATTAGATCTAGTTTTTTTAGGATCCTAATATTAGTCTATTATTTAATTTTGTTTATTTATGTTTATGAGAGACATTTTTAATTTTTAATTAATGACAATAGTGGATGAGATTTACAACCAAATTGTGATATTCTATATAGTTAGCATAGAAGATGTTTTATGATTAATTTTTATTTCTTTTGTATTTTATTTTTCTATTTAATGGAATCAAGGTTTGGTTTCTCTCTTTTTTCTTATTTGTACTTTACAATTTCTATAATAAGTTTTACACATGAAGTGGAGTAAAAAAGGAAAAGATAGATAAGAAAAGAGAAAGGATAAAAGAAAATATGATAGATGAAGTTGAAAATAATAGCTATTTAATATTTAAATTATTATAACACCATAATTTTTATTTTTATTTTTGTATAGTTTAATTTTTTTTGTCTTTAAGATACACCAATATTCAAATGAACACACTCACATTCCTTTATAACCTTGTTAGAAAATTTGGCTGCATTACACTCACACCTAAAGGGAAGTTCCCTAATTGTTGATGGCCTATACTCATTGTTTGTGCCTTGTCTTTGTTATTGTTGACTTTGGAGCTACCAAGGGACCCACTTTATCTTTCATGTGGAAGGAATTTAGTCACTTTAAAGTGGTTGCCAACATTTCTAAGTTTGATGTCATTCCCACTTCCATTTTGACTTCAGTCTTGGTAGCTTCATTAGGCCATTGGTAACTTTGCACTAGTCAACTTAGTCTCACCAACCTTCCTACCAACCTTCTTTCCACATTGGACATGAATGCACAAGAATAAAATATGTGCACAAGATTAAGGCATTTGTTGTTACAAATTCAAAAAGTTAAAGTGAAGGGACTATTGTTATTTGAAGCTAAAGCTAAACAAGTAAATGGATATCAATTTATTTAATAACATTCTTATGAAACTCATGACTACACTAACCATGCCTAGAATGGCTAGATATTTGTTCATTTTTAAATATAGGTGAACAATAGAACTATTTGATTGATGGACTAGCACAATTTTATGAAAAAGAGGAAATTGAACCTTGGCAACATTTTTTGGTATTATTGAATTATTTCGACTAAATGAGAAGGAATAAATTTTAGAAGAATGAAGTATCTTGGATAGATATGTCATCTTTCTACCTACTAATCAATTATTTTCACAGTACAATGCAATTTATTTTCTAGATGTCTTTGAGAGCATTCAAATAAAAAAAGAAAAAAGAAAATTATCTAAATAAAAATTACAATCCTTCAACTATTAAGCCCTAATAATCAAGTTGTTGGCAACAAGTATAAATATACATATTCTCATTATAAAAAAAAATAACAATCATGCAAGTGTTGATTGTCGAGATCATTATTGAATAGTTGTACTATTGATCACAAAGATCATTGTTGAATCTAAAAAGTTGTGTTGATCGTAGAGATCATTACTGAATAGTTGTAACATTGATTGCAAATATCATTGAAGTTGTAGCATTGATCACAAAAATCATTGTTGAATCTAAAAATTTGATCATAGAGATCATTGTTGAATAGTTGTATCATTGATCACAAAGGTCATTGTTTAACCTAAAAAAATGTAGTTTTGATCGAAATATTGTTGTTGAATCTAGAAAGTTGATCGTAGAGATCATTGGTAAGCCTAAAAGGTTGTAGCGTTGATCACAAAAATCATTGTTAAATTTGTGAAGGTTTTGATTGCAAAGATCATTGAAAATGACTTCACCTCTTTTATTAATATAGCATAGTGAAAGATAACTTATTATGGATAACGATGGACAAAAATAATGAAGGGTGTTCAAAATAAGGATAAGTCTATATACCTTTTTTTTTATGAATAGGTGTCAACTTCTATTAATTAAGATTAATATTACAAATATTCACAAAAAAATGTGGGTGGTAATAAAACACACCCTTGAAAGTCACATGAGCCTAGCCCAAAAATAGAGTAATATAAAAACAAAGACAAAGTCACTTAATCAGAGAGAAATGTATAATATTTTTTATTTGTACATGTAGCTAAAAAAAACCTTATTTGTTATAGGTAACTCCCATCATCTAATTAAATTGTGTGATAAAAAAAATTATGATGAAGTGTTGAAAATATACACTATAATTTATCACACCCAACATATGTTATGTAAAGTTATTTCTCGTGGAGGTAACACAGTTCCAATTTTAGCATTCTGTGCCGAACAAAGAAATAAATGAAAATTTTGATGTAGCATCAGCAAATATATCCTTAACGCCAAAAATAAAACAAAAATTGATTGCACCTGTAGCTGAGTAATGGTTGAGACTTTGGGAGGGGCAATTGGGCAGATCATGAGGTAGACAAGCTCTGCAAGGAATATCCTTACGCCAAAGACAAGGAAAAGTTTATGACCTCGCCTACCTACCAGATGAAAACCATCTAATTCGAAGTGGTTGGCCTGCCACGCTTTACACACGCTCACTTTTACTAGTCATTTCTTCAACCTTGTTTTCTGACCAAGTCATTTCTTCCAACTTTTTTGCACTGGAAGACGCGAATGCAAACAACCACCCGCCGACGGCTGGGCTTAAATGTCACACACTAAGCGTTGAACGCTTAGTGTGGGCCCCTCCAATCTGCAGCCCTGTTTTCCTGTTTCCGTCCCGCTAACTCCCAAATGCAGCGGCCATCCACCATACGTCATGTGATTAACCATTATATAATGGGTCCGTAGGATTTGTCGGGCTGCTATAATGTACCAGTGGACTTTACCTCGCCCCCAGAATATAAGTTAGTGTTTTAGCTTATATTATTTTATTTTACTTTTTATTGTATAATTTTATATTATATTGTATATTAAATAATGTTTTTTTTGTTATATGTGTTAAATTGAAACTAAAATTGTTTAATTTAATATTTATTTTTATTAAGTATATTATTTGTAATTGAAATTGTTAAAGTGGCTTTTACTAAGTATATTTATAAATCAATTATATGGGTTGTATTTTTTTATGTAAAGTAAATATCTATATTTTATAAAATTTATAAGTTTTATTTTAATAAAATAAAATTTTAAAAATACTTTTGAGTAATTTGATTAGTTAATGTATTTTATTTTTTATTATTATCTTTATTAAATTGACAATTCATCTATAACCATCAAGTATTTAATCTTATTAAATATTAATTTTTTTAAAAACATTGCATCTCATATTTTACAATATTTTTTTATAATATGATGAATACAAAGGAATAAATTATTAGGCCATCAAACCCAAACCAATGCACTTAAAATTGTCCAATAAAATTAATGCAATACATATTTTAACCATAAAAACATGATATTAATAAATAAATAAATAAATAAAATAAAATTTAAATTGTGTTATTTAACTCTTAAGTGAAGAAGAATCTTAGATTGAGATTTTATATTTTTATGGTTAGTTATTAAAAAATTATAAGAAATATTTTTTAGTCTATAAATAAAAGAGTACTTAGATTATGTTTTTAAACTCTAAGTTTGAATAAGTTGGTAGTTAATTTATTTGACTTTTATTCTTACTTTATGTAAATTGAAAGAAAGATAAAATTCTTATGTAAAAAGGTTAAAAAAATATCATTAATCATGAATAGAATGTTTGATCATAAAATGTCAAAAAATTAGATATTCATCACATAGATAAATGGACAAGTGGATCTATAGTCACCAAGTATTTAATCTTATTAGATGTTAAATTTCTAAGAAGGCGCTAGAACTTCATACCTTCCAATATATTTTTATAATAATATGAAGACTAAATAACATAATATATAGGGGAAAAAAATCAAGTCTTCAAACCCACACTAATATAAAGTGAAATTAATGTACTTAAAATTATGAAATAAAAATATTAATATTTATTTCAAAGGGATCCCATAAAAATAATAATAAACATTTATATTCATAAACATGTGATTATAAATCTAAATTTTAACCAAAAGACAAGGTATTAACAATATAATTGTTAACTGTCTCATCCTATGTATTCTTATAGAAAACATAGAGTACTATGCTAAAAGAAAGATATGAGGGAAAATTTTAATTTTATATTATTTCAAAGGAAAGTATTGGTATTGTTATTTTACTTTATTTGTACAAATGATTTAATCTTATTTAATTTAAATATCTAATGTGGCTAAACACACCTCCTACATGCACCACACGAAATATTTATTTAATCTACAATATTATAATATATTTTTTTATATAAGGTGTATAATACATAATCTCAGTACTTGAAACCTCACCTAGAATCCTTGTGAAATCTGTTGTGTGTTAAGTTTTCTAGATTTTAGGTTATTGGGATTTCCCATACATTCATGCCTTTTTTGGCATCTCCAATCCACAAAGCTTGAAAACTATTAAAAATTCTATGTGATTATTTTACAAAGAATTTTAATCATTCCTTACTTGGTTACATCTTTCCATCCACCTCAAAGATTTGAAACCCCACCAAATCCTTCATCAAAATTAATCTAAGTATTTTGGAGTGTTGGAGTTCTTCATCCCTTATGAATAATTTGCAAATAATATTATGAGTAATTAAATACATAGGATTTATAAGGTTGATGATAGCTTAATCCTCAATAAAAGAAGATGAAACTAGATTTTTCTATATAATATTATGATAATATTATATTTTTATATTATATTTTTATGTTATATTATTATATTATATAATATTTATATATTTTATTATGATTTATATTATATATTATATTATTATATTATTATCTTATAATATATCATAACGTATGTTATAATATTATAAACAATATAATTTAATATAATTATATATATAATACTACAGTTTAAGTATAATGTATAATACTTATATATATAATATATAATACAAACATAATTTAATATATTATATATTTAAACTATTATATTATATATAATAATATAATATATTATCTTATAATACATCACATATAATAGTTTAAATATTATAATTCTACATGATTCTTTTAATGCATTACAAAATTTATATTATGCTTATTTGTATAATATAATATTAAACTATTATATTATAATATTTATATCTAATATAACAATATAATATTTATAACATAATATATTATAACATTTATATATAATATAATATATAATATAACATATCTAGTTGGTATTGGCATGGTGTGATGGTTTATAGGTGGCATTGTTATTTTTGCCACCAAGGTTGAAACCCCGTTGGGGTGGTATTGTTGAATGGTTGTATTCTGGTTCATAACTCCCGTCAAAAGTGCTTACCCCTTGAATAAAAATAATTTAATATATAATATGACATATCATTATTTTATATTATATTATAACAATATTATATATAATATAATATTTATATGTAATATAACAACATATTATTCATTATATATATATATATATGAAAGATATCGAACCAATTTTTTTTTAATTTTTGAAATGCAATTACAAACAACATGCACTCATTAAGGTTAGCAGGAAAACCCAAACGATGCAGAATTAACCCTAACCAAGAATGTACACCAGGATCCCGAGATGGGCAAGGTGTGAGCATGTGGTCAAAGGATCTCAATGCATGTTGGAAGGTAACTCTAACCAAGAATGTGTCCAAGATGGACGAACATATGGTCAGAGGATCTCTACCACTACAAACTGAAAGCAAACTCAACACCAAGTATGTGCTACTCAATCCAGAATGGAAATGAGGCGACCATATGGCGAAGACATAAAGAACTACAAATGCAACTTCAGAATGTAAAGTAGGCGGCAAGCCAACCTCTTCCACTTATCCAGTGGGAAATACAATAAATGAAAGAGCAGAAGTTAGATTGATGATAGTGCTACTGTTCAGCTTACAATAATTATAGAATGCATGTCAACCACATATAATAGAAAGTCTAACACTGTTGCAATTTTAGTATGATGTCTCCTTAATGCTCTCAATGACTTTCTACCCAAACCCAACTCAAATGACATCCTAAATGCAAACTGATATGACTGAACATGGACTGAAACTTTTTAACCAGCAACACAGAATCCTAATGAAATGCTCACAACTCACTCAAACCTCAACCAAAAGACCTCCAACCAGATGCATTATCTTCCTAACATGATGACGCCCAAGTAAGAACCATGAAATGACTCCAATCTATTGTGTTTATTTTTGCACGAACCCCAATGCAAGTATAGAATGGTACGACTGCAAAGGAAGGGCGATTTTGCTCTATAAAATAAATGACTTCATTAAAAATTCCCAAACTTCTCAGAGAGGGGCGCCCTTAACTAGAAAATGTATGGGTAAACTACCTAGAACCAAAATAAAATCACACAAAGAGTTATGAGTCAAAACTTCAATTTGCAACACACTCCAGCAACTCCAGATTTTTGATTAATTTGCAAATAACTGAATTACAATGCATAAACAACGATTACAATGCAAACTCGAGGCTACAATTCAAAACTCACTACAGAATTCCACTCAATAATCAGCAAACCTCTCCACTAGGTGCTATCTCTCAAGCACGAAGTCGAGCCAAGGCTAGGAGGCATTCATTCCTCGAAGCAATCCAGCACCATTTCGGTAGCATAACATTACTCAAGATATCAGATAATCAAATGAAGACCCAAGACTTCCTTTTATAATTTTGTGAAGACCCTCCAGAAGCTTCTAGAAACCCTAATTTTCAAATTTGAAATAACCCCTTTTCCCTCCAAGGGATGGTGTCCCTTTTCAAGCCTTCACCTTTTGACTTTTAATTTTTAATTTACCTTTTTCTAGAAGTAGGCGTCCAAATTCAAGCTTCAATTTGACTTTAATAAAATATAAATTTACCTCAATGAGGTGCCCACCCTTGAGGGCCACTTTTTAAAACAACATTAAGTTATAAGCCTAGGCCAAGGGGGAAATATAACATTAAAATATAACATTATTGAATAAAATGAACTTATCTCTCCAACTACACCCCAAGGCCAAAATTGAACAATTCCAACTGAATTGATAGCTGAGGGAAGCCCACAGGACTGGAACCAACTTGTCAACTGCCAAAAATAGAATTTACTAAAAATAGTAAATTCTAGAAAGTGCTCGGAATGCAAAGCCAGACACACCACTGCGAAGCTCTCAAAAAACCCAGAAATAATTTGCAATTCAATCAACCATTCACGAGCAACATCAACCACCAAAATATGAAACCCTAATTCCACCTTCCAAGTAGCCTACGGGTCTTCGGAATAGGCCAACGGTCAACTGAAAAGATCATGCTCGAGAAGGGGACATTATAGTCCGCCCTCCCCAAGATTGCTTGTCCTCAAGCAATCGCAAACCTAGATGCTGCAGAATCTCGTCATTCTCCCAAGTCGCATCCTCCATAGGCAAGTTCTTCCACTTCACCAAGTATTCTCTGATTGTTCTTTTTCTCAAAGAACGCTCTCCGGAATCAAGAATCTCTTCAGGAATCAAAACTAACTGTCCTTCTTCATCCAAAGGTGGCAACTGTGATGAAGCAACAACATTGTGTCCAAGTGCCTTCTTGAGGCGAGACACGTGGAAGACATTGTGTACTATGCTATTTGAAGGTAGCTCCAACTCATAAGCTACTGCTCTCACCTTTCTGATAACCTTGAATGGCCCATAGAAATGAGGTTTGAGCTTCTCAGCTCCACTCTTCTTGAGAGTAGATTGTCTATAAGGCTGTAGTCAAAGATAAACCATATCTCCAACCTCAAAAGAGCTTTCAACATGTCGCTGATCAACATGCATCTTCTGCTAATTTTGTGCAATCTGAATGTTGTTCTTCAAGGATTTCAAGATGTCTTGACTCTGCTGCAACAAATCCTTGGCTTGAGGGGCTTTGCTATCACCAAACACCAAATCAGCAAAGCTAGGAGCCTCATAATTGTAAAGAGCCATGAAAGGTGACATCCTTATTAACATGTGAAAGGAGGAGTTGTAACAATACTCGCCTATGTGAAGCCATTTCACCCATGCTCTTTGCTGCTCCGAAACATAGTTTCTCAAATAACCTTCCAACCACTTGTTCACTATCTCTGTTTGTCCATCGGTTTGAGGGTGATAACTAGTGCTTGGAGTAACCACCGTACCACTCATCCTAAAGACTTCTTGCCAAAAAGTGCTTAGGAACTTGTTGTCCCTATCACTCACAATGTTTTTCGGCAACCCATGCAATCTAAACACCTCATGAAAAAAAAAATCTGCAACTTGGGCTGTTGAAAATGAACTAGTGATGGCAAAGAAGTGAGCAAACTTTGTTAATCTATCTACAACAACATAGATGCAATCTTTGCCTTGGACCTTAGGCAACCCAGTGATGAAGTCTATTGATATGCTTTCCCATTTTTGATTGGGAATGGGAAGAGGTTGCAACAGACTAGCTGGTAGAGTATGCTCATTCTTGTTCATTTGACAAGTGGGACACTCCTGAATGTAGCGTTGAACTTCCCCTTTCAGCCCTTTCCAAGAAAATCTTTCCCAAATCTGCTTATATGTCTTGAAGAACCCCTGATGACCAGCAAGTGGAATGTCATGAAATTTCAACAAAATCTTCCTTTTGAGCTTAGAATCAGCCACCAAAAAGATTCTACCCTTGTAGTGTATCAACCCTTCAACCACCTTGTACCTTTCGTCATGAAAAGTACCCTCAATGATGCTGGTTGCAAATTGATTTTTGGCATAATCAGCAAGCAACATGTTCTTCCAATCAGTAGTAAGCTCACATAATGAGCTCAAATGAGGTCTCCTAGATAGAGCATCAGCCACAACATTGTTTTTACCTTTGACATATTCAATGTCAAAATCGTAAGCTTGAAGCTTACTCACCCAGTTTTGTTGCCTCTCGTTCAAATCTTTCTAATGCATGAAGTGCTTGAGACTGTTGTGATCAGTCTTGACCACAAACTTGCTCCCCACCAATACTGTCTAAACTTAGCTAATGCATGCATAATGGCAAGTATTTCCTTGTCATAGATGGAGTAGGTCCTTTCAACACCTCTTAATTTTCTACTCTCAAACACAATGGGATGTTTGTCTTGCATCAAAAAAGCCCCAACTCCTTCATCGGATGCATCACACTATAGCTCAAAAGGTTTGGAAAAATCTGGAATAGCTAAAACTGGACAAGAGCTCATGATCCTCTTAAACTTATCAAAAGTAGTTTGAGCCTTTTCTGACCAACAAAAAGCCCCCTTTTTCGTGAGGTCAGTAAGAGGAGCAACATTCTGTGAGTAGCCCTTCACAAATCTTCTGTAAAATCCACAAAGACCCAAGAACCCTTTCAAATGAGTCAAGTTCTCAAGAGGTGGCCAATCAACAATTTCCTTGATCTTTTCAGGATCAACCTTCACTCCTTCAGTACTGATTATGTGACCAAGGTAAAGTAGCTCCTTCATTCCAAATTCACATTTGGATTCTTTGGAAAAAAAGCTCTCAGATTCTAGGATGCTAAGCACTTCCTCCAAGTGCTTGAGATGTTCTTCCCATGTCTTGCTAAAGATCAGGATGTCATAAAAAAATATCAATACAAACTTCCTCAATTGCTTCTGAAAGACTTTGTTCATACAAGACTGGAAGGTAGCAGGAGCATTAGTCAACCCAAATGGCATGACTAGAAACTCGAAGTGGCCATAGTGACATCTAAAAGCTGTCTTCTCAACATCAGATCCTCTCATCTGAATCTGGTAGTAACCCGATCTCAAATCGATCTTTGAAAAGAACTTGGCTCCATGTAGCTCATCAATTAGCTCATCTATCCTCAGAATGGGGTATCAATTTTTTATGGTGCTTTGATTCAAAGCATGATAATCCACACACATGCGGATGGTACCATCCTTCTTCTTCACAAGAACAACTGCTGAAGCGAAGGGACTCTTGCTTGGATGAATGAAGCCCATCTCCAAGAGTTCCTTAATGTTTTTCTCAATCTCGTCCTTCTGCTTCTTAGGGTACCGATATGGAGTTGTAATAACTGGTTTAGCTCCTTCCTTGAGCTCTATGACATGCTCTAAACCCCGTTCAAGAGGTGGTCCAGGAGGTAAATTAGCAAACACCTTTCTCTTCTTGGTGAGTAAAGACTGAATATCAGGAGGGTAGTCCCTCTTTGTCTCAACTGAACTAGCTGGAAGAATCATACACTCTGTAGCCCACTCCACTTGATCTTGCCGAATCAGCCTTGCCATTCTCTTGAATGACACAATCCGAGGACCACCATTAGACATTCCTCTTAACACCACCTTCTTCCCATAGGATTAAAATTTGAGCTCCATGGTTTGCAGATTTAAAGAGATCTCTCCCAGTGATCACAACCATTGAATGCCTAAGACGACATCCGTATCTCCAATCCTTGACTTCATAGTTGCCCAATTGCATTGTCATGTTTGAGATCTTCTTGGTGCATGAGATGTGAAACCCATCAACAACCATAACCTTGAATCCTTCAAACTCTTCTGTTTGCAGCCCCCTTTTTTCCACCACAACTTCATCAATGAAGTTATGCGTTGCTCCAGTGTCAATCAAAGCAACTATACACTACCCCTTAATCATCCCTCGAAATTTGAGGATTCATTCTTTAGAAAGCTCAAAAGTTGAGCCAAGGTACCTCACTTCCCTTTTCATCTTCAGACTCTTCTGGAGCTCTTTCCACTTCGATGTCATCAAAATCAGACTGCTGGTCTGAAAAATTAGAATTACTTTCTTCAGCTGAATAGTATTCAATTTGATGAAATTTGACTCCTTTTGGGCAAATATGATCTTGGGACCATTTTTCTCTACACCAGAAACATAACCCCTTTCTTCTGAGTTCGTTAAGTGTCTCTGGATCTAACCTTGTGACATGAGGTTTATGTTGTTTGAACTCCTTATGATGAGGTCTTTTCCCTCTATCCTTTTTGTGAAATGATGGCTTGGATTGAAACTTTTCTTTAGGAGTAGCCCACTCCATGTTTCTTGCTTTCTTCATTGCCTCCTATAGGGAGGGTGGATCAAAATCTTTAATCCAACCCTTCAGTGGCTCCATCAATCCTTCACTGAATAGGATCACCAAACGCCTCTCAGTGATTCCTGTGACCATGACTGATAGTCTCTGAAACTCAGCTATGTAGGCATCAACTGTATCATACTGTCTAAGCTATGCCAACTCTCTGAAATGCACGTCGGGATATTTTTTCCCAAATCTCTATATGAGCCTATTGGTGAACTCATCATAGGTAGTGATAGACCGATGACCCAAAGTGACTAGGCCATGGTACCACCACTTGTGTGCCACCCCATCTAGGTGTAGCGTAGTGAACTTAATCGCCTCCTCTTCTGCCATGGGTCTAAGAGCTAGATAGTTGTCTAACTTTTGTATCCAAGCTCTTGCTGAACTGTTGTCACTCCCATCAAAATGCGGAAGCGTAACCTTGTTGATAGCTTGATGCAAATCCCCATGTACTGTTGTTCTCCTTTGTTCATAATGTCTTCCTTGTCCTTTATTCTTCCTTTTATGATCCATGAAATCATTGTAAGACATGTCCATCTTAATTTCATCAGGGAGAGAATCATACTCAACACGGCCGAGTCTCAACTGTTCCACAAATGATGTATTTTCTTCCGGATCAGGTTGAGGGTTTACTGGTGCCAAGAAGGTGGGTTTGAATGGCCTGGAAGAAATGTATGTGCTATTTGGAGTTGGTTGAGTAGCATGTCCATTTTGCAGGTTGGAGGCACTGTGCTCTCCAGTATGCCTTGGATTGTTCTATGGAATTGGGTTCTGACCCATCTTCCCCATTATGAAAGATACCATATCCATTATGGCATCCATCTTCCTCTCGAACCTCTTTCCTAGACTTGGCGTTCTTTCTCTTCCCTTTCCACTTTCTTCTCTGTTGCTGGTAAACCTCTCATTACCACCCGATGTCCTCTCATTATCCCCCATTTCTTCTCCCGAGAAGACTCCCAATTTTCTCTTAAAACCTCTGAAGCTGTCTGACCTTCCGGAGCCTGATGCCACTAAAACTAACTTATAGCCTTCTTGTAGTCCCTTACTAAGTATCTTTGTTCTCTGTCACTCATAGAAGGTTTGTTTCACAAGATGGCAGGATGCGTAGCTCTGATACCACTGAAAGATACCGAACCAATTTTTTTTTAATTTTTGAAATGCAATTACAAACAACATGCACTCGTTAAGGTTAGCAGGAAAACCCAAACGATGCAGAATTAACCCTAACCAAGAATGTACACCAGGATCCTGAGATGGGCAAGGTGTGAGCATGTGGTCAAAGGATCTCAATGCATGTTGGAAGGTAACTCTAACCAAGAATGTGTCCAAGATGGACGAACATATGGTCAGAGGATCTCTACCACTACAAACTGAAAGCAAACTCAACACCAAGTATGTGCTACTCAATCCAGAATGGAAATGAGGCGACCATATGGCGGAGACATAAAGAACTACAAATGTAACTTCAGAATGTAAAATAGGCGGCAAGCCAGCCTCTTCCACTTATCCAATGGGAAATACAATAAATGAAAGAGCAAAAGTTAGATTGCTAACAGTACTATTGTTCAGCTTACAATAATTATAGAATGCCTGTCAACCACATATAATAGAAAGTCTAACACTGTTGTAATTTTAGTATGATGTCTCCTTAATGCTCTCAATGACTTTTTACCCTAACCCAACTCAAATGACAGCCTAAATACAAACTGATATGACTGAAACTTTTTAACTAGCAACACAGAATCCTAATGAAATGCTCACAACTCACTCAAACCTCAACCAAAAGACCTCCAACCAGATGCATTATCTTCCTAACATGATGGCACCCAAGTAAGAACCATGAAATGACTCCAATCTGTTGTGTTTATTTTTGCACGAACCCCAATGCAAGTACAAAATGGTATGGCTGCAAAGGAAGGGCGATTTTGCTCTATAAAATAAATGACTTCATTAAAAATTCCCAAACTTCTCAGAGAGGGGCGCCCTTAACTAGCAAATGCATGGGTAAGCTACCCAGAACTAGAATAAAATCACACAAAGAGTTATGAGTCAAAACTTCAATCTGCAACACACTCCAGCAACTCCAGATTTTTTATTAATTTGCAAATAACTGAATTACAATTCATAAACAATGACTACAATGCAAACTTGAGGCTACAATTCAAAACTCACTACAGAATTCCACTCAATAATCAGCAAACCTCTCCACTAGGTGCTATCTCTCAAGCACGAAGTCGAACCAAGGCTAGGAGGCATTCATTCCTCGAAGCAGTCCAACACCATTTCGGCAGCATAACATTACTCAAGATATTAGATAATCAAATGAAGACCCAAGACTTCCTTTTATAATTTTGTGAAGACCCTCCAAAAGCTTCTAGAAACCCTAATTTTCAAATTTGAAATAACCCCTTTTCCCTCCAAGGGATGGCGTCCCTTTTCAAGCCTTCACCTTTTGACTTTTAATTTTTAATTCACCTTTTTCTAGAAGTAGGCGTCCAAATTCAAGCTTCAATTTGACTTTAATAAAATATAAATTTACCTCAATGAGGCGCCCACCCTTGAGGGCCACTTTTTAAAACAACATTAAGTTATAAGCCTAGGCCAAGGGGGAAATATAACATTATTGAATAAAATGAACTTATCTCTCCAAGTGCACGCTAAGACCAAAATTGAACAATTCCAACTGAACTGATAGCTGAGGGAAGCCCACATGACTGGAACCAACTTGTCAACTGCCAAAAATAGAATTTACTAAAAATAGTAAATTCCAGAAAGTGCTTGGAACGCAAAGCTAGACACACCACTGCGAAGCTCTCAGAAAACCCAGAAAGAATCCGCAATTCAATCAACCATTCACGAGCAACAACAACCACCAAAATATGAAACCCTAATTCCAGCTTCCGAGTAGCCTGCGGGTCCCGGAATAGGCCAGTGGTCAACTGAAAAGATCATGCTCGAGAAGGGGACATTACAATATATATATATATATATATATATATATTGTGCATTAAAAAAAATCAACTAATCAAATTATTCAAAATTATTTTTAAATTTTTATTTTATTACAATAAAGCATATAAATTTTATAAAATATTTTAATTACAAGTAATATTCTTAATAAAAATAAATATTAAATTAAACAATTTTAATTTGAATTTAACAATTGTTGTGGACACATTATATAATATGCAATATAAGATAAAATTATATAATATATTATATTATACAATTATTAAATTAAATAATTTTAATTTGAATTTAACACATATAACTATTGTGGACACACTATATAATATGCAATATATGATAAAACTATATAATATAATATATTATACAATTAAATATAGAGCTGCCTAATAAAGAAGAAGTAAAACAATATAAGTTAAAGATAAAATTATAAAATATATTATATTATACAATTATTAAATTAAACAATTTTAATTTTAATTTAACACATATAACTGTTGTGGACACATTATATAATATGCAATATAAGATAAAACTATATAATATATTATATTATACAATTAAAAATAGAGTTGCCTAATAAAGAAGAAGTAAAACAATATAAGTTAAAAACATTGCATGTTAAATTTTACATAATGTGTTAAATTCAAATTAAAATTATTTAATTTAGTATTTATTTTTATTAAGAATATAACTTGTAATTAAAATATTTTATAAAATTTATATGTTTTATTATATAAAACTATATAATATATTATATTATACAATTAAAAATAGAGGTGCCTAATAAAGAACAAGTAAAAGATTAAATAATTGGTGGTTATAGATGAATTATCAATTTAAAAAAGATAATAATAAAAAATAAAATACATTAACTAATCAAATTACTCAAAATTATTTTTAAAATTCTATTTTATTAAAATAAAGCATATAAATTTTATAAAATATAAATATTTACTTTGCTTAATAATACAAACTATATAATTGATTTATAAATACACTTAATAATAACCACTTTAATAATTTTAATTACAAATAATATACTTAGTAAAAATAAATATTAAATTAAACATTTTTAATTTCAATTTAACACATATAATAAAAAACCATTATATAATATACAATATAATATAAAACTATACAATATATTATATTAGACAATTAAAAATAGAACTACCTAATAAAAAGTAAAATAAAACAATAAAATTAATACATTAACTTATATTCTGGTGGGGGCGAGGTAAAATTCACCTGTACCTTACAGCAGCCCGAAAAATGCTACGAACCCATGATATAATTGTTAATGACATGACGTATGGTAGATGGCCGGTGCATTTGGCAGTTAGCGGAACGGAAACAGGGAAACGGGGCTGCAGATTGGAGGGGCCCACACTAAGCGTTCAACGCTTAGTGTGTGACATTTAAGCCCAGCCCCCGCCGACAAGATCAAATCGCTCATTCTACTCTGCTGGGAAGATAGTCCAAATATAATACTGATGGAATTCATATAGTCCAAATATAATACTGATGGAATTCATATGACCGCGTCACCGCGTCCCACAATGGAAATGACTGCATTTCGAACTCCATCTATATTTATGGCGTATATAACGCTGATTCACTGATGATTAGCTGGCGATGATTTAGGAAAGATTTTGACTGTCATGTACTCTGATTTTCTTTGGCCCAAATTTCTATGCTGTTGTAATTTTCGAAAAAGCTCATGACATGTGTGAGGCCATAACTGAGGAGCAGGACCGAATGATGTAAAAATTACATGAGTGTCCTGACACCAACAGTGAAATAAAAATCTATGTGAAGGAAAAATTCAGGACTGCCATGTGGTCAAATCAGATCGGACGAAAAAAAGCATATTACATCAAAGAGTTTAACCCAGCTAAGGAACATGGTGAAAAACCATATTTAGGTGCAACTATTAAAGGGAAAGCGAGGCTATTAATTGCTCAATTGAGAACGGGGTCCCACCATCTTAGATGTGAGACTGGTAGGTGGAAGACTCCTAAAGAAACTTGGGAAGAAAGAACGTGCTTATTTTGTAATAAGGGAGTGGTGGAAACGGAGTGGCACTTCGTCATGGAATGCACAGCGTACGAAAATATCCGTAATCAGTACTCAAGTATTTCAGATGTGGGCAATATGCAGCAGTTATTTGAGGAGGATAAGATAAATCAGACGGCTAGCCTCCTAGTCAAAATTAATAGCAGGAGATCTGATCTGGAGAAGAGTCTGGAGACAAACTAAGTTGTTGAGTGTCTCGGTCCCATAGGCTGTTTAGTCTCGTGGACGTCATTAAAATCTTTCATTCATTCATTCAATCTTATATTGATTTGAAAATGAATATTATGTTCTT